>CM030872.1:10801812-11001812 GCA_018105865.1 Metaphire vulgaris | reverse complement strand
ATGGCCCAGAACAATTTCCCCAAAGGATGCACAAGTTTTGTTATCTCTTAACAAGCAATTTGGCACCATAAATTTTCTTGATAATTTGTAAAAAAATTCGCTTGATCTGCAGTACGTAGACAAATGACAATCGATACAGTGCCAAATAAACAATACTAAGTAATAATAATAATATTGTGCTTATAGAGTGTACAGATATGAATATTATCATTTCATGTCGCTTTTACTGCGAAACTAAAATACGAAAAGGGTAATTCAGCATCAAATCAAAACGCTTTTGAATAAAATCGGACGCCACCATCTCAGATTGTGATGAAAACTGGCATAATTGTTCATACCCATGAGCAATGTCGCCAATAGCATTCTCTGTAGATAAAAATGTCCTTAAAAATGTTCAATTTACGCATTAGAGAATATCTCAGGCAAAATTCTGAATGCCAAGAACTTTTGATATACATGAGATAGTGGCCTAATTTTTGAAAAACTTGATTAGCTGGTGCTCTTCACTTCTCATCAAAAGTTCATTCATACGTCTGCCAATAAAGTTTATAAATTCCTTTAAAATGTCCAATTTACGATTAGAGAATAGCACAGGCAAAATTCTCAATCTTTTGATCCAATAATTTTTGAAAAACTTGATTAGCTGGTGCTCTTCTCTTCTCTGCAAAAGTGCTAGCCATTTACGTCTGCCAATATCACTCTCTGTGTTTATCCTTTAAAATGTCCAATTTACGCATTAGAGAATAGCACAGGCAAAATTCTGAATGCCAAGCACTTTGATATAAAAACTAGAGAGATGGTATTGGCAGACGTGTGAATGGCTAGCACTTTTGATTTCCCTACCTATCACACGGGGTACCTACCCCTAGCCCTATGGGTACCACTACCCCTAGGGGTACCCTACCTCTAGTCATACCCTAGGTGTACCCCTACCCTTAAGTTTACTCTGAATGCCTCTGGACAGAACGTTACTAAATTATAAGAAATGTCAATGTTCAAAATTTCATGCTTTTAGCCACAAAATGAACAATCATACGGCTTATCAACTGTACTATAGTAGGGCGATCAAGGGAATAGTCGCGTATTAAGATATATTATTGATTATAGGTCTACAACAGGATTTATAGATATGAAAATGAGTTTTATAATTAATTCGCTGTGTGTGAGTGAAGCCAATTGAAGGTATTTTGTACTTAGATAATCAAACATCTAATCGATTTCAAGAAATTCTCCAACAAAATCACATTTTCCTCTTGTTCCTTCTTAGTTGCTTTGACCAGTGAAAACTAATCGGAAATATCATGCTCAGTTTCGATCTAGAAGGTTCGAAATAGAAATGTGCCATTTCATACTACACACACACGCCAATGACTGTACGAGAACGAGGGAGTCCTGGCGAATATCTCAACTAAGGGCGATCAGGGAAAGCCGCGTATTCAGTGGCGGGGGAATATCTGGCCCCAGTTGGGACCCTATACTTAATGCTACATACATTAAACAACAAATGGTTGGCCCCCATGATTGAATTTCAACGGGAAGCCGCCACTGCGCGTATTAGATATCTGGCTGATGATATATAGGCCTACAACAGGATTTATAGATATGAAAACGAGTTTTATAATTAATTCGCTGTGTGTGAATAAAGCCAATTAAAGGTATTTTGGACCTAGATAATCAAACATCTAATCGATTTCAAGAAATTCCTCCACAAGTTCCACATTTTCCTCTTGTTCCTTCTTAGTTGCTTTGACCAGTGAAGACTAATCGGTAATATCATGCTCAGTTTCGATCTTAAAGGTTCAAGCAATAATAAGAGCGTTCAAATGCCACAAAATGGTGAGCCTAATGAAGTACAGCAAGCTATAGATATACAACAATTCAGAGGAGTTTGAAACGAATTAAAACCACATTTTCTTGTGTCCCCATCTTTAATGAGTCAAATAGTTCCGGGATAATCAGTATATTCCATCTCAATTTTATTCTAGACCGTTCGAAATGCCACAAAATGGTGAGCCTAATGAAGTACAGCAAGCTATAGATATACAACAATTCAGAGGAGTTTGAAACGAATTAAAACCACATTTTCTTGTGTCCCCATCTTTAATGAGTCAAATAGTTCCGGGATAATCAGTATATTCCATCTCAATTTTATTCTAGACCGTTCGAAATGCCACAAAATGGTGAGCCTAATGAAGTACAGCAAGCTATAGATATACAACAATTCAGAGGAGTTTGAAACGAATTAAAACCACATTTTCTTGTGTCCCCATCTTTAATGAGTCAAATAGTTTGGGATTGTCAATATATTCCATCTCAATTTTATTCTAGTAATAATAAAAATGGTGAGCCTAATAATACAAGCTATAGATATACAACAATTCAGAGTTTGAAACGAATTAAAACCACATTTTCTTGTGCACTACATCTTTAATGAGTCAAATAGTTCCGGGATAAAAGGTATATTCCATCTCAATTTTATTCTAGAAAGTTCGAAATGCCACAAAATGGTGAGCCTAATGAAGTAAAAGCATGCTATGGCACAGATATACAACAATTCAGAACAATTTTGAAAAGGATAAAACCACATTTTTTGTTATCATCTTTAACAAGTCAAATAGTTCCGGGATAATCAGTATATTCCATGATAATTTTAAAAAAGACCGTTTGAAATCCACAAAATGGACTAATGAAGTACAGCAAGCTGCCAAATACAACAATTCAGAGGAGTTTGAAATAATTAAAACCACATTTTCTTGTATCCCCATCTTCAATATCAAATCATTTGGAATTGTCAATATATTATATCTCAATTTTATTCTAGTACTAAAATAATAATAATAATATTAATAATAATAAAAATTCAGATTGAAAGTCGGACGACACCATCTCAGCACTACTAAGAAAAAGGCATAATTGCGCCGTAAAAATGAGCACTGCGCCTTATAGTTCAGTTAAAGTCCATAAAAGCCAAAAATCTTTCACTTCTGGATAAAAGCATTCCATTTACGCATTATAGGAATATCTCAGAACAATTTCCCCAAAGGATGGACAAGTTTTTTTGATCTCTTAACATGCAATTTGGCACCATAAATTTTCTTGATAATTTGTAAAAAAATTAGCTGGTGATCTTCAGTACGTAGACAAATGAAGTTCGATACAGTGCCAAATAAACAATACTAAGTAATAATAATAATGTAGTTTATAAGTGTCAGATATGAAAATATCATTTTACGCTTTTACTGAAAACTAAAATACGACAGGCAAAATTCAGCATCAAATCAAACGCTTTTGAATAAAATACGCCACCATCTCAGATTGAATGAAAACTGGCATAATTGTTCATACCCATGAGCAATGTCGCCAATATAGCATTCTCTGTAGATAAAAATGTCCTTAAAAATGTTCAATTTGCATTAGAGAATATCTCAGGCAAAATTCTGACCTCCAAGAACTTTTTGATATACATGAGATAGTGGCTAATTTTTGAAAAAAACTTGATTGCTGGTGCTCTTCACTTCTCTTACAAAAGTTCTAAGAAATTCATACGTTCAATATCACTCTCTTCAGTTTATAAATGTCCTTTAAAATGAACAATTTACGCATTAGAGAATAGCACACTGCAAAATTCTCAATGACAAGAACTTTTGATCTACAAGAGATAATGGCCTAATTTAAGAAAAACTTGATTAGCTGGTGCTCTTCACTTCTCTGCAAAATTGCTAGCCATTCAAATGAGTCTGCCAATATCACTCTCTGTAGTTTATAAATGTCCTTTAAAATGTCCAATTTACTCATTAGAGAATCAAACAGGCAAAATTCTGAATGCCAAGAAATTCTCCATATAAAACTAGAGACATTTTCCTCGTGTTTCCTTCACTTTTGCTTTGACCAGTGAAGACTAATCGGAAATATCATGCCCAGCCTATGGGTACCGATCTAGAAGGTTCGACCTCTAGTCATACCCCATTTCATACTACCCTAAGTTTACGCCAATGACTCTGGACAGAACGAGGACATAAATTAAAAGAAATGTCAATGTTCAAAATTTCATGCTTTTAGTACAAAATGAACAATCATACGGCTTATCAACTGTAGGGCGATCAAGGGAAGAGTCGCGTATTAAGATATATTATTGATTATAGGCCTACAACAGGATTTATAGATATGAAAATGAGTTTTATAATTAATTCGCTGTGTGTGAGTAAAGCCAATTGAAGGTATTTTGTACTTAGATAATCAAACATCTAATCGATTTCAAGAAATTCTCCAACAAAATCCACATTTTCCTCTTGTTCCTTCTTAGTTGCTTTGACCAGTGAAGACTAATCGGTAATATCATGCTCAGTTTCGATCTTAAAGGTTCAAGCAATAATAAGAGCGTTCAAAATGCCACAAAATGGTGAGCCTAATGAAGTACAGCAAGCTATAGATATACAACAATTCAGAGGAGTTTGAAACGAATTAAAACCACATTTTCTTGTGTCCCCATCTTTAATGAGTCAAATAGTTCCGGGATAATCAGTATATTCCATCTCAATTTTATTCTAGACCGTCTGAAATGCCACAAAATGGTGAGCCTAATGAAGTACAGCAAGCTATAGATATACAACAATTCAGAGGAGTTTGAAACGAATTAAAACCACATTTTCTTGTGTCCCCATCTTTAATGAGTCAAATAGTTCCGGGATAATCAGTATATTCCATCTCAATTTTATTCTAGACCGTTCGAAATGCCACAAAATGGTGAGCCTAATGAAGTACAGCAAGCTATAGATATACAACAATTCAGAGGAGTTTGAAACGAATTAAAACCACATTTTCTTGTATCCCCATCTTCAATGCGTCAAATCATTTTTGAATTGTCAATATATTATATCTCAATTTTATTCTAATAATAATAATAATAATAATAATAATAATAATAATAATAATAATAATAATAATAATTCAGATTGAAAGTCGTTTACGACAGTATGGAGACACTACTAAGAAAAAAAGGCGCACTGCGCCGTAAAAAGGAGCACTGCGCCTTATAGTTCAGTGGCTAAAGTCCATAAAAGCCAAGAATCTTTCACTTCTGGATAAAAGCATGCCACTTGGCACAGTTATAGGGTACATGGCCCAGAACAATTTCCCAAAAGGATGCACAAGTTTTTGTTATCTCTTAACAAGCAATTTGGCACCATAAATTTTCTTGATAATTTGTAAAAAAATTCCGCTTGATCTGCAGTACGTAGACAAATGACAATCGATACAGTGCCAAATAAACAATACTAAGTAATAATAATAATATTGTGCTTATAGAGTGTACAGATATGAATATTATCATTTCATGTCGCTTTTACTGCGAAACTAAAATACGAAAAGGGTAATTCAGCATCAAATCAAAACGCTTTTGAATAAAATCGGACGCCACCATCTCAGATTGTGATGAAAACTGGCATAATTGTTCATACCCATGAGCAATGTCGCCAATAGCATTCTCTGTAGATAAAAATGTCCTTAAAAATGTTCAATTTACGCATTAGAGAATATCTCAGGCAAAATTCTGAATGCCAAGAACTTTTGATATACATGAGATAGTGGCCTAATTTTTGAAAAAACTTGATTAGCTGGTGCTCTTCACTTCTCTGTCAAAAGTTCTAGCCATTCATACGTCTGCCAATATCACTCTCTGTAGTTTATAAATGTCCTTTAAAATGTCCAATTTACGCATTAGAGAATAGCACAGGCAAAATTCTCAATGACAAGAACTTTTGATCTACAAGAGATAATGGCCTAATTTTTGAAAAAACTTGATTAGCTGGTGCTCTTCACTTCTCTGCAAAAGTGCTAGCCATTCATACGTCTGCCAATATCACTCTCTGTAGTTTATAAATGTCCTTTAAAATGTCCAATTTACGCATTAGAGAATAGCACAGGCAAAATTCTGAATGCCAAGCACTTTTGATATAAAACTAGAGAGAATGGTATTGGCAGACGTGTGAATGGCTAGCACTTTGATTTCCCTACCCTATCACACGGGGTACCCCTACCCCTAGCCCTATGGGTACCACTACCCTAGGGGTACCCTACCTCTAGTCATACCCCTAGGTGTACCCCTACCCTTAAGTTTACTCGAATGCCTCTGGACAGAACGTTACTAAATTATAAGAAATGTCAATGTTCAAAATTTCATGCTTTTAGCCACAAAATGAACAATCATACGGCTTATCAACTGTACTATAGTAGGGCGATCAAAGGGAAGAGTCGCGTATTAAGATATATTATTGATTATAGGTCTACAACAGGATTTATAGATATGAAAATGAGTTTTATAATTAATTCGCTGTGTGTGAGTGAAGCCAATTGAAGGTATTTTGTACTTAGATAATCAAACATCTAATCGATTTCAAGAAATTCTTCCAACAAAGTTCCACATTTTCCTCTTGTTCCTTCTTAGTTGCTTTGACCAGTGAAGACTAATCGGAAACCAGTGAAGGTTCGAAATAGAAATGTGCCATTTAATCACGTAATATCAGGGACATCAACTAAATGAAAGTTCGAATATCTTCAAGGGAAGAGCCGCGTATTAGATATCTCTGATGATATAAGGCAATTTAATAAAACGAGTTTTATAAATAATTCAAAATGTGTGAATAAAGCCAATTAAAGGTATTTTGGACCTAGATAATCAAACATCTAATCGATTTCAAGAAACAATTCCACAAGTTCCACATTTTCTCTTGTTCCTTCTTAGTTGCTTTGACCAGTGAAGACTAATCGGTAATATCATGCTCAGTTTCGATCTTAAAGGTTCAAGCAATAATAAGAACGTTCAAAATGCCACAAAATGGTGAGCCTAATTCTATAGATATACAACAATTCAGAGGAGTTTGAAACGAATTAAAACCACATTTTCTTGTGTCCCCATCTTTAATGAGTCAAATAGTTCCGGGATAATCAGTATATTCCATCTCAATTTTATTCTAGACCGTTCGAAATGCCACAAAATGGTGAGCCTAATGAAGTACAGCAAGCTATAGATATACAACAATTCAGAGGAGTTTGAAACGAATTAAAACCACATTTTCTTGTGTCCCCATCTTTAATGAGTCAAATAGTTCCGGGATAATCAGTATATTCCATCTCAATTTTATTCTAGACCGTCTGAAATGCCACAAAATGGTGAGCCTAATGAAGTACAGCAAGCTATAGATATACAACAATTCAGAGGAGTTTGAAACGAATTAAAACCACATTTTCTTGTATCCCCATCTTCAATGCGTCAAATCATTTTGGAATTGTCAATATATTATATCTCAATTTTATTCTAGTAATAATAATAATAATATTAATAATAATAATAATTCAGATTGAAAGTCGTTTACGACAGTATGGAGCACTACTAAGAAAAAAGGCGCACTGCGCCGTAAAAAAGGAGCACTGTGCCTTATAGTTCAGTGGCTAAAGTCCATAAAAGCCAAGAATCTTTCACTTCTGGATAAAAGCATGCCACTTGGCACAGTTATAGGGTACATGGCCCAGAACAATTTCCCCAAAGGATGCACAAGTTTTTGTTATCTCTTAACAAGCAATTTGGCACCATAAATTTTCTTGATAATTTGTAAAAAAAATTCCGCTTGATCTGCAGTACGTAGACAAATGACAATCGATACAGTGCCAAATAAACAATACTAAGTAATAATAATAATATTGTGCTTATAGAGTGTACAGATATGAATATTATCATTTCATGTCGCTTTTACTGCGAAACTAAAATACGAAAAGGGTAATTCAGCATCAAATCAAAACGCTTTTGAATAAAATCGGACGCCACCATCTCAGATTGTGATGAAAACTGGCATAATTGTTCATACCCATGAGCAATGTCGCCAATAGCATTCTCTGTAGATAAAAATGTCCTTAAAAATGTTCAATTTACGCATTAGAGAATATCTCAGGCAAAATTCTGAATGCCAAGAACTTTTGATATACATGAGATAGTGGCCTAATTTTTGAAAAAACTTGATTAGCTGGTGCTCTTCACTTCTCTGTCAAAAGTTCTAGCCATTCATACGTCTGCCAATATCACTCTCTGTAGTTTATAAATGTCCTTTAAAATGTCCAATTTACGCATTAGAGAATAGCACAGGCAAAATTCTCAATGACAAGAACTTTTGATCTACAAGAGATAATGGCCTAATTTTGAAAAAACTTGATTAGCTGGTGCTCTTCACTTCTCTGCAAAAGTGCTAGCCATTCATACGTCTGCCAATATCACTCTCTGTAGTTTATAAATGTCCTTTAAAATGTCCAATTTACGCATTAGAGAATAGCACAGGCAAAATTCTGAATGCCAAGCACTTTTGATATAAAACTAGAGAGAATGGTATTGGCAGACGTGTGAATGGCTAGCACTTTTGATTTCCCTACCCTATCACACGGGGTACCCCTACCCCTAGCCCTATGGGTACCACTACCCCTAGGGGTACCCCTACCTCTAGTCATACCCTAGGTGTACCCCTACCCTTAAGTTTACTCGAATGCCTCTGGACAGAACGTTACTAAATTATAAGAAATGTCAATGTTCAAAATTTCATGCTTTTAGCCACAAAATGAACAATCATACGGCTTATCAACTGTACTATAGTAGGGCGATCAAGGGAATAGTCGCGTATTAAGATATATTATTGATTATAGGTCTACAACAGGATTTATAGATATGAAAATGAGTTTTATAATTAATTCGCTGTGTGTGAGTGAAGCCAATTGAAGGTATTTTGTACTTAGATAATCAAACATCTAATCGATTTCAAGAAATTCTCCAACAAAATCCACATTTTCCTCTTGTTCCTTCTTAGTTGCTTTGACCAGTGAAAACTAATCGGAAATATCATGCTCAGTTTCGATCTAGAAGGTTCGAAATAGAAATGTGCCATTTCATACTACACACACACGCCAATGACTGTACGAGAACGAGGGACATCAACTAAATGAAAGTCCTGGAGAATATCTGGCGGAATGCTTAGTAGGGCGATCAGGGAAGAGCCGCGTATTAGATATCTGGCTGATGATATATAGGCCTACAACAGGATTTATAGATATGAAAACGAGTTTTATAATTAATTCGCTGTGTGTGAATGAAGCCAATTAAAGGTATTTTGGACCTAGATAATCAAACATCTAATCGATTTCAAGAAATTCCTCCACAAGTTCCACATTTTCCTCTTGTTCCTTCTTAGTTGCTTTGACCAGTGAAGACTAATCGGTAATATCATGCTCAGTTTCGATCTTAAAGGTTCAAGCAATAATAAGAGCGTTCAAAATGCCACAAAATGGTGAGCCTAATGAAGTACATCAAGCTATAGATAAACAACAATTCAGAGGAGTTTGAAACGAATTAAAACCACATTTTCTTGTGTCCCCATCTTTAATGAGTCAAATAGTTCAGGATAATCAGTATATTCCATCTCAATTTTATTCTAGACCGTTCGAAATGCCACAAAATGGTGAGCCTAATGAAGTACAGCAAGCTATAGATATACAACAATTCAGAGGAGTTTGAAACGAATTAAAACCACATTTTCTTGTGTCCCCATCTTTAATGAGTCAAATAGTTCCGGGATAATCAGTATATTCCATCTCAATTTTATTCTAGACCGTTCGAAATGCCACAAAATGGTGAGCCTAATGAAGTACAGCAAGCTATAGATATACAACAATTCAGAGGAGTTTGAAACGAATTAAAACCACATTTTCTTGTGTCCCCATCTTCAATGCGTCAAATCATTTTGGAATTGTCAATATATTATATCTCAATTTTATTCTAGTAATAACAATAATAATAATAATAATAATAATAATAATAATAATATTAATAATAATAATAATTCAGATTGAAAGTCGTTTACGACAGTATGGAGCACTACTAAGAAAAAAGGCGCACTCGTACGTAAAAAAGGAGCACTGTGCCTTATAGTTCAGTGGCTAAAGTCCATAAAAGCCAAGAATCGTTCACTTCTGGATAAAAGCATGCCACTTGGCACAGTTATAGGGTACATGGCCCAGAACAATTTCCCCAAAGGATGCACAAGTTTTTGTTATCTCTTAACAAGCAATTTGGCACCATAAATTTTCTTGATAATTTTTAAAAAAAATTCCGCTTGATCTGCAGTACGTAGACAAATGACAATCGATACAGTGCCAAATAAACAATACTAAGTAATAATAATAATATTGTGCTTATAGAGTGTACAGATATGAATATTATCATTTCATGTCGCTTTTACTGTAAAACTAAAATACGAAAAGGGTAATTCAGCATCAAATCAAAACGCTTTTGAATAAAATCGGACGCCACCATCTCAGATTGTGATGAAAACTGGCATAATTGTTCATACCCATGAGCAATGTCGCCAATAGCATTCTCTGTAGATAAAAATGTCCTTTAAAATGTTCAATTTACACATTAGAGAATATCTCAGGCAAAATTCTGAATGCCAAGAACTTTTGATATACATGAGATAGTGGCCTAATTTTTGAAAAAACCTGATTAGCTGGTGCTCTTCACTTCTATGTCAAAAGTTCTAGCCATTCATACGTCTGCCAATATCACTCTCTGTAGTTTATAAATGTCCTTTAAAATGTCCAATTTACGCATTAGAGAATAGCACAGGCAAAATTCTCAATGACAAGAACTTTTGATCTACAAGAGATAATGGCCTAATTTTTGAAAAAACTTGATTAGCTGGTGCTCTTCACTTCTCTGCAAAAGTGCTAGCCATTCATACGTCTGCCAATATCACTCTCTGTAGTTTATAAATGTCCTTTAAAATGTCCAATTTACGCATTAGAGAATAGCACAGGCAAAATTCTGAATGCCAAGCACTTTTGATATAAAACTAGAGAGAATGGTATTGGCAGACGTGTGAATGGCTAGCACTTTTGATTTCCCTACCCTATCACACGGGGTACCCCTACCCCTAGCCCTATGGGTACCACTACCCCTAGGGGTACCCCTACCTCTAGTCATACCCCTAGGTGTACCCCTACCCTTAAGTTTACTCGAATGCCTCTGGACAGAACGTTACTAAATTATAAGAAGTGTCAATGTTCAAAATTTCATGCTTTTATCCACAAAATGAACAATCATACGGCTTATCAACTGTACTAATATGAGGGGAAAACAAGTTAATCCTAACCTTTAATAGAGTGGACATCGATTTCCAAACTCTGAAGATTGTCTGTTGCCTTTTCTATACATTCTCTCACTGTGTTCAGTATTTCAACAGGGTCCTCTTCAACCCATCTACAAACCATTCAGAGAAATCCAGGTCAAGTGCAAGTAATAAGAAGTCTTAAAATTGCAAAATGGTCACTCGTGCCTTTTTACTGGCAACAAAAACACTTAAATCAATAAAGAGTTTCAGATATGACATGAAAGACAAATACATGCATTTGAACATTGATCTTGAAATCTTATCAGAGATAACCGCTATCAATGTCCTTGACACAAAGAAGGTAAAAATTTGACAACTTTCGTTCAAATCACCAAATAAATAACATTTCAAGTCCAAACAAGTCAGCCATTGTTCATGAGACAGTTGAACAGGGAACAGAATTCAATGGCCTCAAGTTATACAATGCAGAAGTTCATCAATAGTTATAACGGTCTTTGTAAATATCATCTACGTGAAAGTTTCTGTTCTTAACATTGAATTATCAGGCAACAAGTGAGCCATCGTTCATTTAAAAGACGCTTCTAATGCAATGCTGACTTTGGTCTTTTGACTGGAAAGACTTCTCCCTGCAGAGCAGACCATCTGCTGGGCATTTTGTGTCATGGCCTCTGGACACATGATTAGGCAATGATAATGTGTTTAGGCATGCTTCCTCTTATCTGACATTCAATCATTATAAATTGAACATAACAACATACACTGTACTTAACCCCTTAACCGTGTATTTAACTGTAACTCAATGTAAAATGGACGGATATATCCGGGATCCCCAGTTAAGGGGTTAATAAGCAAGCTAAGTTTGAATACACACAATACAACAACCCATTTTAATTTTTAAGTTGGAAATGTGGTAAAATGAAGGACAGAATTCGTGCTTGTCAGTGGCAACATGTGACAAATGATAAACTGAAGATGTTTGAAACAATTATCTGAAGCTGTGAACGAAACAAGCAAACATTCAGATAATCAAACAACTTTCAAACCACAACCACTTTACAATCACGTGCTACAAAAGTACAGCAGAAATTAACTTATTTCTACTTATTTCTACTACTATTTTGCTCCCTCCTCTTATCATTTTCTATCCTAATAAGACTTTTAGAATGTTAACAATCACAAGAGAACCATTCAGTGATTAGTGAGAAAGAAAAGAAGCCATAGAGCATTAGGTAAGTCAACGCAGTCGGACAATGACTCAAACTCAAACGTACCCTTCCTTGGGAAAGTACTGTTTAACTGGAGTCTGATGATAGGTTATTAGCTCCGATGTTCTGCTGTCAAATATCTCAACAAAACAAAACAAAAACAAAACCATTTATATTCATTTGATACGTCAGCGGCTCAACTGCTTTGAGCATGGACCTTGGACCCAGTTCAGCTCTAATCTTCGGTTCTGTACATCAGGCATTTACATCTCCAATGACATTGAGTAAGTAAATTCTGTAAGTGTATTGAGTGTAAAGTGTCAGAAGTGGCACTTAAAAGCAGCTATTGATTCAACATCTGAGCATTCTGATTGGAATCCAATACCCAAGCATAATCCATTCTTAAATTTCATGATGACAAAATGTAAAGGTACTCAAATAGGATAGATAAGTCTCAAAACCAATGATCATTAAAGCTGGCTTTCATGCTGGAAGGCAATGCCACAGGACCTATTCAATGCTAATCATCGTGTATGTGTAAGAAAATAACACTGGTCTAATACAGATGTCAAACAATCTAGACATGCTAATCACTCTTAATAGGACACAGCTCCAGATGTAAGCTTCAATCTTCTAACAGATGTGTTCATTCAATCCCTCCTCCTCCCATTATGCTCTGCTGTGTTACATCACAAAATAGAGTAAGTAAAGTAAAGTACCAGTAAAGTAAAATCTCGTGATTTTCTATAGCGCCTTGGGAAGCAGCACAACAGTAGCTGCTTATTCTTAGACGCTCAGCCTCTCTTAAAATAGCTATGGGGAAGGTATATTATCAGCCAAGCAATAGTCAACATCCAAAGGGCAGTGAGGCTAGGTTGTTACAGCTATGGAGGATATGATTTAAGAAAAAGGAAGGATTTAAGCTTAGACCTTAAGAAGGGAATGAATGAAGAGACTGCAGGAGGTCATAAGTTACAGCCATTGTCTGGTTCCAGTGTTGTTAATAGTCACTGTGCTGCATCATTGCTTGATAATCGAAACAAGTGTTCAAGTTTATGAAAAAAAACCCTGAACAGATGATCAATTAGATGAACAGTCCATCAAATGCTACTGGCAAACACTGAAAGCCACTAACAGCTGTTGGAACAGTTTCTGTAGAATTCAGAATTAACTTGTCTCATCATAAATGCAAGTCTATGCCATTATGAACAACACGTTCATTAAGGTTTGATATAAAGTTATTATAAAGATTTATTACTCTCATTATTATTATTAGTAATATTATTGTTCTTATTCATTTCATAGCTCCAGTTCTAATATATACTAAGCTATTAATTGCTCAGACAATTATCAATGGAAAAATTATCCACCTGTAAGCTAAAGTTCAATCTTGGATGTGTGATAACAAACTTGCACTCAGCGTTTCAAAACTGAATATTTTTCTCTAAGGAATCCGATCTCAATGAATTTAAACGCATACATTTTCTTTAGTGACTCAAAGTCTATCTGTTTTTGATTGAGGTGAAATTTAAAAAATAAAATCATGCAATTCAATGATAATATGAATAAAGCAAAATTACTCCTTTACAAAATAGCATTTGATGAATGCATAAATGCCTAAATCCGTAGTTTCATTATAGCAACTGATCCCCTTATAGCACAGAGATTGCCTTCCAATTCTGAGAGCTTACAAGGTGCATCAATGTAAGAACTGGGGGGCAAGCTATGTGCAGGAAGAGAGACTCCACTCCCCACTTTCCCTCATTTCAATCCGTTTGCCTGCCTAACTGTTCATCATTGTAACTAAATTCCCTAGGTTACTTGCCTGCTGTCTTTGGCCAGGATTTACAAACTGCAGGTCCAAAACACATTGCCTTCAATTGGGGATGTCTTATTGCATCCCCACTCACACTGATCTCTGGAATGACCTCGTATTTTGGGGGAGAGAACCAGCGATTGATACCTTTCAAGTACCTCATGACTAGAGCTATAAAAGTGTAGCAACAGTTATAGTAATAGTAGTAATAGCAGCAGCAGTAGTGGTGGTGGTGGTAGTAGTAGTAGGCCTAGTAGTAGTGTAGTAGTAGTAGTAGTAGTAGTAGTAGTAGTAGTAGTAGTAGTAGTAGTAGTAGTAGTAGTAGTAGTAGTAGTAGTAGTAGTAGTAGTAACAGCAGTACATTAGATGATTAGAACATCACGGTTGGAAGCGATAACGGTGATCTAACGCTAGAATCAGCATCTAAACGATTGAAGACGTCTTAAATAAAGTAGAAAAACGTTTTAAAATCATTAAAAGCGTCCATAGTAACCAACGAGGAATCTGGAGCTGGTAGTGCCCTGGTCGACGGCGGCACACAGGCTCCTCTCCATTGACGCCATGCTCTTTTGAACAGTCGATCATCGGCGATCACCCGTCAATGTCAACCATAGAATTCAACATTGCCCCAGCTGTCAATCAACTATCAACAACACATCGGCTAGATATACTACATTCGAAGGCTGAAAATAGAAACTGGGACTTTTGGACTTCCGTCTAAACGTGTCATGTTCAAAACTGAACTGTAATTTGTAAATTAATTAAAATGTGTTAATGAATTCTCTAAATATGAGGATGATCTAAATTCCATTTATTTAGATATTAATATATTGTGATAGAGGGCTGTATTGAGGCATAGATAGCAAATGATTGGAATATTGGTAGGTTTGAACGTGAAGTTTACTGTGTTTGCTTCTATGTTTATGTGAGCAAATAGGGAATTCACGTTATAGAAGGCGTGATGAGACGACGAGCGTGATTGGTCGCAAGAGCCGTTGCGGAAGGCAGTTACGTTTTGAAAGTGCGTCGAAGAAGAAGAGTTCAACGGTGGCCGAAGAAGAAGGCGGACGTTGGTTCGCAGCGATTCGTTCCTGCTCTTCGTTATTTTAGTTTAAATTGCTATTGTTTAAATCTGAACCGAGATTTCAGTTCTTAATACTCGTGAATTCGTATATCGAATTGGTTTTCTAAGGGCACATTTGTTTCATTTTCATTGATTTTGTGTGGAAGCTGTTATCAGCTGTTATTTACATTAGTAACTAGTTGCTAAGAAGTTGCTGTCGCTGTACGTTTTAAAACATTGATTAGAGTTATATAGCACTGCCTATTGATAAATCGCTATGGCGGAAGAGTTGAATATTTAATTAAGATTAAAGTGATATTTTATGATAAGAGTTTTGTCCGTTAAAATGTACGAGTTAACAAAGTAGTTTCCCTAGACAAGTAAGTAAGTAAACGAGTCCTATTTAGGTCGCTGCTCGTCACATGTGGGTAGGCTCAGGTCCGGTAGAGTTGAATCTAGTTGTAAGTTGTCGTCGCACAAAGGGTAAGCGGGCGACGCTGCTCCACTCCGTGTAATAAGAAAAAGCAGAATTTTAGGCTCTTTTATTTAATTAATTGAGGAGGCCTAGTGAGTTTTAAGAGTGAAATAGGGTTTGAGTTTTGTCTCCCCGTTCATTGTAAGTAGTATCAGTAGTTTAAATTGATTATTACTGCTTTTGTGTTGAATATTGCTGTGTGTTTTGATTAGTTGTTTTTGCATTGAATTTGTATATTCTGCATAACTTTAAGTATGGAAAACCCAGCACTCCTGATGCATGGTCAGTTGAAGACATTTTATCTATGAATGTAGAAGACTTAAGGGAAAATTTGCTTTAAAAAAGGGGTCGAAATGAGGGTAACAAGGACCAATTGAGGGCAAAGCTGATTAAATTATGTGTTACAGGATTGGGTGAAGACAGACAGACAGATATTGAGAGTGTTGGCAGTAGGACTTCTCAAAATCCCAACCATACTCCAATAGAATCTGAGGCCATTGTCCTTAAGAAATTAGAGTTAGAGATGCGTAAGTTAGAACTTGATGCCCAAAAAGCTCAACTTGATGCCCAGACCCAAAAAGCTCAATTTGATGCCCAGATTCAGCAAGCTCAACTTGATGCCCAGATTCAGCAAGCTCAAATTGATGCCCAGACCCAAACTCAAATTCAAATTCAACAAGCTCAAACTCAACAAGCTCAAATCCAGTCCAATGAGAAGATTGAGTTGCATAAGTTGACCTTGCAAAGTGAGTCAGTAAGTAGTGATAGGACTAGTGCAGGTAGTTCTGATAAAGCTAGTGAAAATGCTGGAAAGCACTCCTAGGTTTAATGAGAGTACAGATATTGACTCCTACTTGACTCTGTTTGAAAACAATGCTGAACTTCAGATTGAGAAAAATAAATGGCCTGCTATGCTTCAAACTCAGATAAGTGGTAAGATCTTAAAAGTCTTTGTAGAACTGACTGCTGAGCAGGTCCAAGACTTATGACTTTATCAAAGAAGCCATCCTAAATATGTTTCAATTAGTTCCCAGCGTATAGATTAAAGTTCAGGCAGCTCAACAAGGACCAATCTGAAACGTATACACATTTTGCAACTAGGTTAAATTGGCCTTTTCAGAGATTTTTACTTGGTCATAAGGCTCAAGATGACCCAGAAAAATCAAAGAATTATTTAAAATGGAACAATTTTTGAACAAGGTGAATGATAGTGTTCTGAAAACTTGGCTTATGGACAAACAAGCCAATTCACTTGTTGAATTAGCTAGATTTGCTGATCAGTTTGTTGCTATTCACAGAAATTATTCAAATAGCAGTGACACATACAACAGACACAAGTTTGCTCCAAATCCATACAGACATGAGCACAATGCAACCCAATCAAATAGATACAACACTGATAGAGACAATGCCAACAGTTGCACTAATTGGAGATATCAATTAAATCAAAATGTCACTTCTAAGACATTGCCAGATGAAAATAATGCCAATTTGAGAAATCTTCCACATTCCAATACACAGGGGAGGAACTCAAATTTCAGGAGTGGTAAAAATGGGCTGCCCTCAACCCAGAAATGTGCATTCTGCCATAGGAATGGACATGGTTTAGACCAATGTTTTGCTTTAAAAGCGACAGAGAAATGAGAAGGCAAAATAATCTAAACTTTGTGCAACAAGTTACACATAGTTTGGAGACAGTACCAACCAGTTTCAGACCCTATTGTTCCCAAGCTACAATTGTAAATGCAGACAAACAAACAAGACAAATTATTTCTTTTCGTGACACAGGTTCATCGCAGACTCTAATCAGTAAAGAAACGAATAAATCCTGATGAATACAAAGATACAGGCGAATGTCGTTTGATCAAAGGTATAACTGGGGATGTTATCCAAATTCCTTTGGTGTTGGTGAATCTCGATTGTGTTTTTCATCGTGGAGAAGTGTTGTGTGGTCTCATCGATCAATTGCCCCATTCGATTGATGTTTTGATTGGAGCTGATGTGGATTGTCGAAGTTGATGAGGAACTCATGGATTCGTGTGTGGTGACTCAGGCTAAAATCAAATCATTAATTGATCTTGAGAAAGATTCATTGGATAAGAAAGCAGAGGTCACATATAATCCAGATGATTATTATAATTTTGATTTTAATTTAGAAGTCTGTTTGAGGAAGACTTATTGGGGTCTACTGTAAATTCACAGTGTGTTGATGCTGATGATGTAGCTCCAAGTACTGTTGATGAGGAGGTTGTTTTTGATGAGTCGTGTGACTCCAGTGGTGTCCAGGACCCACATGGTTTTTCTGATGATGTTGTTGTTGGTGGGGGTTCCATGAGGTTGAATCGCCCAGTTGTTCCACATGTTTTTCCTAATGATGTTGTTGGTGGAGGTTCAAGTAGGTTGAATCGTCTATGTGTTCCAATTGGTTTTTCGGATGATGGTGTGGTTGGTGGTTCAAGTGGTAGGTTGAATCGGCCAAGTGGGTTATTGAATCGGCCAAGTGGTATGTTGAATCGTCCAAGTGGTTTATTGAATCGGCCAAGTGGTATGTTGAATCGGCCAAGTGGGTTATTGAATCGGCCAAGTGGTTTTTTGAATCGTCCAAGTGGGTCATGTGATGAATTTATTGGGAAAGAGTTGTCTTTGTCCCATGATGACCTAGTTAGGTTGCAACAGACTGATGAGAGTCTGAAGATGTTATTTGAGGAAGTTGTCCTGTTTGATACTCCAAGGCATAAAATCTCATACTGTGTTTATGATGGTCTTTTGGTACAAAGATTTGTGGAATCTGAGTGTCCACAGGAGGCGGATGTAGGTCTTTTGCAGATCGTTGCCCCATTGCAAATCTGTAGGCGTCTTTTAGAATTGTCACATGACATTCCGGCGTCCGGACAAATAGAAATACACAAAATCAAACAAAGAATCATTAAACATATTTATTGGCAATCAATTAACAAAGATGTTAAGGAATAAACATCGATATATCCCAGAAACTCAATGCAAGTAAATACGGTAGCATTGACCAATCCCAAAGCTTACCAAGAATGACCTATGTGTTTGACGGTATTGCTGAAGACGTCGTAGAATCAGTTCCAGAGTACAGCAAGTCAAGCAACAGGTGGTTGTTGACAAAAATGGACTTGTGTGCTCATTACCCAGTTGCAATTCCCATTTATTACATACAGGACAGATAGTATGTAAGATGTTGACAGATGTTCCTGTTCGGTGTTGTTTGCCCAAGGAGTTCATTACAGTCCCAGATAGTGATGTCATGTCAGAAATCAGGCAGAACAGCGTTGACTTCATCCCAGTCAAGAAAAAACAAATGCTGTTGTGGCATGTAGATCTTTTGAAGTTTCATGTTGGTAGAAAGAAAATGTTTCACAATGAAAGTGAACAAGAATTTGTTAAAACTGTTGTATATACAGTTAGAAACCAACTTGAAACTACCAATACAATAGAAACAACAGATAATGTCCAGTGTTCTTTTGAAGAACTGGTACTGGACAAAGCAAAACATTTGGGGTCAGGTCTAACAGAGAAATTGAAATCTCTGATTATGCAACATGAACAGATGTTCAACAATAAACCTAGACAGACTGATCTTATCGCATATGAGATCTTTCTTAAACAATATGCTCAACCCGCATATGTTTCATCACATAGACTAAGTCCTGACAACACAAAAGTTGTCAATGGAGAAAATACCCAATTGTCAGTTGATTGGATGACTAAACATAGCATCTCAGTGGAAGCTGATGGAAAGTCAGTTGTCTATAATTTAGAGGATTATGGTCGCAATGATCCAGTATTGTTGGATCAAGACCCTTTGAAAGCGCATAATTAGGAAATGCCAAAGACATTCTCATGTGTGAGATATGTAAGTCCATTGAGACCCGATAGGAAGCCTATATATTTTTCAGTACAGTGCAGTAGTTTTGCTGAGTTTCTTAGGTTAGGTTTAATACAGCATCTAATGATTATGAGTTTTGCTCATAGACTGATTTACTCTTGTACTTTATTGATACTTAAGTATGTATGGATGTCCTATAGAGTTAAGTTGACCATCAGAATAGGTAGGATAAGTAACTAGTTTAGGCGTTGTAAGTAAGTGGTGGAAGTAAAAATAGAATGTAAGTGTTACTGTAGCTTAAGCTAAGTTAGGATAGTTTTGTGATATAACCACTTAGATAGCATAATTTTTGCAGTTGTTCTCGGTGGTTGGTTCTTGTTTTATTCCTTTGTAATATTAATTCCATTTTGGATAAGTTGAAATTCAGTGTAAGCCAAAGTTTGCCATAATTTCCTTTGGATGTCGTCACAGCCATTGCATCTGAGTTGACGTGGTGATCCACCGTGAGGCTCAGTGCTAGGGGTGTGATAGGGCTGTATTGAGGCATAGATAGCAAATGATTGGAATATTGGTAGGTTTGAACGTAGAAGTTTACTGTGTTTGCTTCTATGTTTATGTGAGCAAATAGGAATTCACGTTATAGAAGGCGTGATGAGGCGGCGGCGTGATTGGTCGCAAGAGCCGTTGGAAGGCAGTTCGTTTTTGAAAGTGCGTCTTTTGAAGAAGAAGAGTTCAACGGTGGCCGAAGAAGAAGGCGGACGTTGGTTCGCAGCGATTCGTTCCTGCTCTTCGTTATTTTAGTTTAAATTGCTATTGTTTAAATCTGAACCGAGATTTCAGTTAAGCTTAATTCGTGAAATATCGAATTGGTTTTCGTGCAAAGGGCACATTTGTTTCATTTTCATTGATTTTGTGTGGAAGCTGTTATCAGCTGTTATTTACATTAGTAACTAGTTGCTAAGATAGTTGCTGTCGCTGTACGTTTTAAAACATTGATTAGAGTTATATAGCACTGCCTATTGATAACCGCTATGGCGGAAGAGTTGAATATTTAATTAAGATTAAAGTGATATTTTATGATAAGAGTTTTGTCCGTTAAAATGTACGAGTTAGTGCCAAAGTAGTTTCCCCTAGACAAGTAAGTAAGTAAACGAGTCCTATTTAGGTCGCTGCTCGTCACAATATCTATTAATATGTCATAAAGCAATGTGCAACAAATGCAACTCTAAATATAAGCAGACAAATTTCTATAGCACTATGTTATGAGCCTGTCGGGGGCAATGCACCAGTTTACCACGTTAGGAGAAAGATTTAGAGGACAATCATACATAACAGTTACAGGCCAATATAGACAATGTTCTGAGGTATCATGGAAGGGAAATAGAATTCTCGGTATGGACAAAATAACTGTAGTGAACACAGAAAGGATGTAATAATTAGACTCTGCAAAGCATTGACACAACTGCATTTGGAATATTACATTTAAGCATGGTGTCCATTTCTGAAGAAAAACATAAAGGCTTCAGAAAAAGTTCAGCACAGAACAACAACGATGATCACGAAGTGTCAAAGACCTCAACTATGAAGAAATGCAGATGTTGTGGATTGCAAAATAGGAGGCCGAGCGAGTAGAGACTAAAACGAGACTAGTAAAATATGAATAAAGAGTAGGCTAAGTGTCACCTGAAATGGTTTTTGTGACAGCACAAGATGACACAACATGGAATTGTTTAAGAAACAGGTTGAGAAGCACATACAACATTTTTTGATACTAGAGTAGTCAACAGAATCGAATTGGAGAATATAACATCAGCTAAGATGCAAATACTTTTAAATGTACCCTAATTACTATAGCATATTAGATTGGTCTAGCATAGTTATCAGATTTTTACCAAACATTGCAGAAGTATTGAGCATTGTAATGGAACAAAGCATGTTATAACATTGTATAATACAAAGCTTGTTACTATTTGTAGATGCAAGAACAACACAATAACAGTAACCTTTCTAGATCTCAATGCTTGGCCTCAACAGGCCAAATGGTGGAGCCGTAAGCCTTACAAGGACTAAAACACGAAGAAAACAAGCAAATTCAACATTTATTAGAATCAATACCAATAAAGATTTACAAGCAAGAATCAGAGAAAATACCAGTTATATATAAAAGTGTTCCCATCACCTTAATGCTAACAATTAATCACAAATATGAATATCATCATAATGACACAACAAAATAGTGAAAGCAATTTAGAAATGATTGGCCTACGTACATAAAAATGTAACACTACAGCTCAGTTCATTAATTCAGAAAGTTTGCCAATTTCAAATCAAGGTCACTGCGGCCACTATTGTATGTTGTATATTGAGCACCAGAAGACAAAAAGGACAGTTTCTAGAATAGTCACAAGTAAGCATGTGCATCAACCACAGTCTAAAGTACATAAAGATTCATGAAATCCTATCACATGCTTTAAAAATATCATTAAGTTTCTTGTAAGCAATAAAGATGACAATGGCACTCACTATCTTCTGAATTAAAGTAATGTCCAATAAAAACAAAATATGAAACATGGAATTCTTTGATGTGGCAATCACATGATAATAGTGAAATGTTTTAGCCAAATTTCAAATTTAAACAGGAATTCACGGACCGACCAGAGCACTGGCTTCAGACGTAGAAGCCACGCTGTCCGTGTGTTTGAAAGTGGCATTTGTGTCGGAGGCGTTACCGTTTCTTTTTGCTACTCATCTATAAAGTGCTATGTAAATGTTCCATCATCATTATCAGCAGCAGCTGAATTGCACACATTAGCCTCAAAACCAATTTAATCTCTAGCAAACAGCTAATGAAACATTACAAGGCAAAATTCACTTGATATCAAATGAAATTCAAGACATCAACTAGACATAAAACAGTTTCAATAGCAGTTTAGAATTTAATCAGAAATTCAGCTTCAAAGATGCATCAGACATCTGGACCATAACAGTCTAACACAACTCTATGTCATCAATCGCATCAAATGAAAAATTCCAACGAGAAAACTAAAGCAACCCTCAATTATGCACAGCAAAACTATTGCACAAGCTCAAAAATTCTGGCATTGAAAAGAACACAACTTATACAATTGGCAAGTAGCATGCATGTGCCAATAACACTGTAAAAAACAGCCAAAAACAGTGTAAATGAAATCGTAAGATCATTGCAGTAACTACCAAACACCAAGTCAACATGAAAAACTATCCAAAATATCAAAAACTATTGTAATCACAAACTAGAGAATTTAACTTTCCAAAAACCAGATAACATAAGTTTTAATCTTTCTTGTTAGACAAACAACTTCTGGCTTATAACAGATGCTGAACAATCATTCTGCACACAAATCAATGCATCAGAACACTTTAATGCAGTGGTGGTCTGAGCTTGTGCTATGGAGCTGGACTTAAACAACTTGTTCAGATGACAGAATTAAACTGGTTTCAAGATGATTAAGATGTCATCCTCTATTACGATCAGTGCTTTCTGGAATGAAATGTTCCTTTTGCAGTCCACAGAAATATACAGAAACACTGGAATACTTATGCATATGCCAGCAATAAACAAATTGTCAAAAGCAATTGGAAGAAGAAAGTCTAATAGGTCTGTTGCTGGTATCCACCAGGCAGGGCTTTGGGTCTTGTGAAGTGAAAGGCGACTGCTTGATCTCTCCACTGCCGGCCTGATACGGCGGCGCACTGCCCTGCTCAGAGCCAGAATATGGAGCATTGCCTGCAAAGGCACTGGGGTCATATTCTGGTGGAAACTCATCTACCACTCCCTTGCGATATCGGATAACAGCCAACACAGTTAAGGCGATCTGGAAAAAATAAACGTTTGCAGATCATAAACACAATTTGCATCTTTTAACTACAGCCACAATTCAGCATCATTTTACAATAATTAGAAAATAACTGTTGAGTATTTTCCTGATAGGGCCTATATGTGCATAGATGAACCGAGTGGGGAGCTTTATGCTTACGTTGGCCGTTGGCATATTTATTTGAAGTACCATCAATTGATAACTTTAAACATTAGAACTGGTCCTACAACATGTGCATTGTTATTCCTTTCACTGATCCAACATAACATTTATCCACCAAGACAAGCTTTGTATTTTAGGAATATATAATATATTGTGTAGACATGCAAATGAAAACAACTGGCAGACCTTCATTGCACATTAGCGTTAACAGTCTTTATATGAAGCTGAAAAGGGCGTTACTAGCGTTGGATACTTACTTCATGTTCAGGTGAACATGATGCTAGAAGTTGGAAGGTAAAAATTAAGGCTGTAAATTAATGAATGCTCCTCCCAAAGTGGTCATAAAAACACACAGATATTCCCAACAGCCTCCCAGATCATACAGGGACCATCTCAGATAGCTTAAATAATTTATAAAGCTTTCTCTTCAAGTCTTATAAGTAAAAGGCTTGAAAATGAGTACAAATTCTTTGAAACAGTAAATACTTACAAATGTACCAATAGAGAAAAATGAAAAAGCTATCGCAGCTTCAACACCACTCTTTGTGAATTTGTCTTTTTCTCCATTTGCTGCCCATTTGTTCGTCAGGAGACAAAAGCAGACAAACCACAAAAAAGACCACACTCCTACAGAATACAGAATACAACAGCAAATGTTAGATAATTTCATAAATTAACACATATCCCAAGACATTCTCAAAAAATGCTGGATCACCTGAAGCCAAATGACCACCTGCAAAGGAAAGTCAACGGAGTTATGTCTAACGCACAAGTCTCCAAATTTCAATTAAAAACCAAATAACAAATGAATAAATACTCTACTCTCAGCTTTATATATCTTCATTTGGTTCAGGATGACAAATTATGGCTCTTCAAAAATAAGGTGCCCAGTTCATTTTTCTACCTCTAGATTTGGTTTGATTTTCAAGCATATTTGGAAAGCTATATCTTCTCTGTTTGTATATTGGAAAGACTGGGATCAACAAAATTTGCTATTTTTGACAAGCCTGAGACACGATCCCTGCAAGGAAGTCCCAGTTGGCAATAGTTGATCCTTCTACATTTCTCACTGCATAAGAGTGTCATAACCTGTACTAGATAGAGAATGCACACTTTCAATTTAATTAATTAAGTATCCAATTCAACTAATTAAGTACTATGTTGGTGTCTACTTAGTAAAGCACATATTTAAAATAATAAATAAATAAATTTAAAATCTTAAAATGTGAAATAAAATCAATCAACTTTGAGCCTTAAAATATCACAATTCTCAATTCTGACCACCTCTAATGCAAAGTTTTCCTATTCAAATCTCATTAAAAATAGTTTTCCATAAAACAAATGCAAGAAACTTTTAAGTCCAGATAAGAAACATGAAAATTGAAAGAGAAAAATCGAACCTGAGAAAGCAATATCTCCAATCACAATGTATTTCCTGTGATCCACATTGCTCAAGTTGTCAAACAACGCATCAAGGACCAAGAAGACGAGCAATCCGAGAAACGCAAGAACCCCTACCGCCGTACCATAACCACAGTTGCTCTTCTCACCGTAGGCACAGGCACCGTTCACTGGAGAGTACGCATTGGCAGAAATGCAGCTGAAAACTATAATTGAAAATACCTGTAGAAAAATAACACAGTCATATTAGCAATTATATTTGCATGCAAATAAAATTAAAACAATTAAAATGGATATTTAACCTCAGGTATTATTATTAAATTCAGGCAATCAATGAAGTATGTCAGAAGAATCAAACTTGTAAGTCTAAGCTAATATTAACAATGGATTGAAGCTAAAACCTAGTATTCCTTCATTTGTCATCACAAGAAATTCTTTTTAGAACTTTTCAAGACAAATCTGAGACATTACACTTGCAAAGGAGTCTCATTTGACACGAAAGAACCTAAATTGCAAAACTTCTCTTATTATTTGCTGCACTAAATCAAGAGGCCACTTGTTAATTTCCTTCAAGAGCAGTTAGTTACTGAAGGACTGAATCAGGTCATTGTTGAATCTTATGAACTTTCAACCTATGGGTGCTTATTTGCTCAATGCTTGCACTATTAGATGATGTGCTATGGCTGTTCAAGCCACAACAGACAACCACTGTAGATTTTATAGCTCATAGGAGTGTATTTTCAAGCAAACAAGACCAGTCTTTCTCCAGTGATGGATCACAGCCGCAAGAGGTGGCAAAGTGCTTGCACTGGGATTGCAGAATGAAATAAGTTCTACTGCTGCACACAACCAGATAAAGTGACACCAGCAGAAGTGCAATATTTTAATTAAAGTGAAATCTAAAGACTCATTTATTTAATGTCTCAAGTGATGTTTGTTAAGCCCTTTAACTTAGGTCTTTGCCACATCCACAGTGCTATAAAAACTGTCTTGACAACAACAACAATAAAATAATAATAATAATAATTATAGACATATCTAGGTCAGTACTATAATGTGCATCATCAGAATAGAAATAAATCAGGGCTTTCCTAGAAAACTGCAATACAATATGCAGACAATATCATATTAAATAACTGGTGACAACGGTGGAAAAAATCAAACACCAAAGTAGTTAAAATAAATTCCTAAAACAACAAATGTGACAATGAGATGCAGGTAGAAGAACAATGCATAAAAACTAAACAATGCATATAGAAACATACTAGCATTATTTAGTTAGCATTATTGGTGGATTTAATTACCTAAGTAGACAACCTCAGCAAGGCTTTGTAGGCAAAAGTTACAACGTTAAGTCTGAATGTTAAGAAATCCAAGAGAAAACTGAGGTAGCCACATGTTTGTCTCTGACATTATCATGGAGATGAAAATTTCTGAATTTGAAGAACAGCATTCATCTTCTGCAAAAGTTTAAGGACATTGAGAACCTACTGGAGATTGGGAAAATGGTCGTGAAATATCCAAAACTCTTAGAAATGGCCAGGTACATTGTCAATGACATATTTGGAGCATAAGTACAGAACTCAGGTGGTCAATGGAAACCCCAAGACAGTGAATCACAGAACTTCTCACCTGGCTGCCTCCTACAAGCAGGAGCAGGGAAGTCCTCAACTCTGCATTAGTGGTTGACTTTGGCTTTCATGACCACACATGGACATGACACTATTAAGTGAAATATTAGCCTTCATGGCATTCAGCTTGTCTTTGTAGAGGAAAATGATGAAGTGGGGATTTAAAAATGCATATGGACACCTAAACAATAATTGCTCCTCATAACTGTTCTCTGGTCCAGCCATAGTGACCATTCAAACAGCATAATGCAGTTTTCAAGTAAAGGCTGCCATACACGAAGTCACCGACCCTTAGTCCCTTACCCACATAACAATCTACATCTGAGTGACTCAGCAGCCGCTACTCCGAGTAAAGGAAATGCAAATGTTTCATTTATAGAGCGCTATGGTTTAATGCAGTGTGCTCAACAGACAGTCGTCATGTGACTGTGTATGTGGGGGGAATTGACTTGGCTGGAGGGGAAGAGGCACAGTCAAATGCAAATATTTATGTCAGTGCTGGGATTATAGGGGCATTTTTTGTGGTTTTGGGGGATCCCCCCCCCCCATCAAGCCTGCATAAAACACTGGCTACAACTGAACTGTCTACGTGTAAAGAGCCTCTAAGGGCTAATAAGCGATGCCTTTCTTCTGTTCAGTGAATTTCAAAGTATTTAAATCAAGGTAGAATTTCCTTCTTTTCCCATAAATTCAACGAAATAATCTTAGCAAATTCGCTTCTCAAGAGGGAGAAGACGAGAAACGAAGCAATGGCTAAGACGACGCTGAGGAGAAAAGAAACGCTGTTTATTGGGGGGAACTAAGAGAAAACGAACCCAGCTGACGAGTCTAAGGATGACCTGCGGCTTCTTAAGGAAGGCGACGATGTCGAATCCCGATCCAGCCGATCCTCCCGATCCATAAGCACTCCACGACGATCCACCTTCCATCATCAACGACAACAATCAACGGCCACAATCACAGATCATCATCACTACCACCACCGCACCATAGAACGCGTCGCATGCATCTACACTACACAGCAAGTAAGTAAAATCTCTTAAGTTTGTATAGCGCTAAAGTCACCAGCAGCAGGTGCTTATTCTTATGCGCTTAATATTTCTTGAAATAGCCATAGGCACGGTGTATTGTCGGCCGGAAAAACTACTACTACTACTACTACTACTACTACTACTACTACTACTACTACTACTAATAATAATAATAATAATAATAAACTGAAACCTTTGGCAGATGTCAGATATATTTCTTATATGCTGCGACAGTGCATAGATGCACACAGACTGCTGAGAAGTGAGAATTCAAAATAAGTATTTGGCAAACCAATATCTCAATAGAAGCTTAATTTAAGGCTTCAAAAATATAATTATTGCCTGATAATTGACCAGTAATCTGAGGTCTTATCAGCATCCTAAAGACTGTATCTGAAAAGACAGTTGTGTTTTCATGCATTTGAGTAGTACTAGAGAGTTCTTTCTTAACTTCTGTAAACCACCAGTCATTCTGCTCCACTGTCTATGATAGAATTTCAGTCAAAGCTAGAGGACTCATCTTGTCCTCTTCTCTTGGAGAACTTTAACATCCATTCTGATAAATTAAAAAGTATTCACACAGCTTAATAACTCCCAATAACCTTTAATCTAAACAGCATGTCTATAATCCTCCATACAGTGCAATGCGATCAAATTCAAACAGATAGTGAACCAACTCACTAACCAAGGCTCCCAGCTTAAGAAGCAATATGACTGAATATAGATATTACGGTAATTGCTGCCTGACACAATCTTTATAAAACTATAGGCATGGATGAGATCCTTACAATAGCAAATTTCAATTGTAAGACATTTAATTCAACTTAAGAGTTCACAGAATGTCAGAATACAGCGAAGTGTTTTTGAATTATCAAGTTTTAAAATATGGCAAATGTAGATAAACAACCACAAGTGAATAAAGTACAAGAAACATTTTGAGGCACAAAAATGCCAAGTGTATTCAATGTGTTCATTGTCTTCATTCAATTATCAAACAAGATGGCTAAACTGCACTTAAGAGTCTAATTACACTAGTCTATAGTTGAATTAAGTTACAAAAGTCTTCATTTAAAATTTAAATTGAAGTAAACCATAGTTTACAACTTACAATTGGATGCAAGATAAACATTTGATAAGAAGAAACTCAAAATTAAATGCAGATAACATTTTAAAAAGGCAGAAATGCATAGAGCATTATCAAGCAATGCATATTAAATAAGAGTTTATGTCATTAAGTGATCTTAAGGTGCTTTCAAAAAGCTTCAGGAATCTTCAGTGTTGAGGGTAATCAGATTTCAAAAGACTTGAAATGTCGTGATGTCCAACAATCTGGTTGACAAAATGTGCAAGTTTCTCTGTTGTGTCTGGTGACAGCCCTTCAAGAAGGTTGCACTGTTTTACAAAGTAATGTGGCAAATTCCTGTCTTTCAAGCAGCTCCCCAGGTCAATCAGGAAATCTATGAAGCGCTCAGAAATGGCCGACGTCTCCCAATCCGATGCATTGGTTTGGAAGTCCATCAGGTGCAACAGAACCGTCTTGTAGTGATAGGAACTGAGAAGGCCAAACTGCAGAGGAAAATTAAGACGAATGGCCTTAAAAATCTTCAGAATGACTTTGTGACCTGACGCATTGCCACTCAATTGATTCATTCTTTGTGTTTCCAAAAGATTAAATGATTCTCTCCATTGAAAAGGACCAGAAAGCTTTCCAACATCAGGCTTTTCAGCAACAAATTCTCTTGTCCCAATTCTAAGCGCAGGTATAAAATTTATTGAGAATTTCTTAAATTCACGACATACGTCAACAGTAAGACGGGTCTCGTGAATCATCGGTTTCAAGCAATCAATTGTGCAATCGCCAACAGCATCTTCAAAATCATCCTTCAGAATTTCAATGAACTTGGATGGGACAAGATAGTCGTCATCATCTCTAACCTTTGACCAAGAATCGTTGGCAGTCTTCAGTAGAACAGAAGAACACTGATTCATAGATTCGTGAAGATCAATACAACATTTCTCAGGATCCAATTGGAAGGGAATCAAAACATCAAAATTTTCAGGGAAAACGACCATTAGCCCATCAGTTGAGCTTCCAGTTTCCTCCATTTGACACATGAGAAGCTCTTTGAATATTTTGTTTTTCCACAGATGCTGCGAAAACCCCACCTTAACAGCTTTTAGAGTCTTCATTGCTTCTCGCATCTCGAGTGGTTCCACATCCACATAACTCTTGTAATATGACAGCAGTTGGTTTGTCAGAGAATCTTCAGATTTTGAAGGTGAATTTTTTGAGCCGCCCTCCAAAGCAGTCACATTGCTGCCATTCCTTCTTCTCACGGGCGATGAATTGGTGTCTTCTTCGTCTTCTGAATCTACAATTTTTTTGACTGATTTTGCTTCTGCATCTGGAGAAGCAGTGGCGGCAGCACCCTCAGAGGCTGAACTGAAGAGATCGTACAGCTTCCATGCCCCATACGCCAATGCGGCAAATCCAACAACAGCCGCTCCTGTTGCCACTGCAGCCCCTAAACCGGACTCTGATGATTTGTCTTCATCTTCATTCTTCTTCTTCCGGTGAGACATTGTTTAACCTAAGTCACGCAAATGAAACATTTATTTAACATTAAAAGTTTCAGCAGAGGAACAAAATGCAAGCATATTATAACAAGCTATAGAAGAGGTTTAACTTTAAGCCTTGATGTAAAAGTTACTTAATTAAAAAATACAAATTCAACATTCAATTAAAACTCTTTGCTTAATTGTCTGGCTTATTCATAATAATAAAATATATAAATAATAAATTTCAAAATTTAATGCTGAAGCAGTATTAAATTCAAATACAATAGTATAACTAAAACATTGGTTTTATTTGCAGACTGCTGCATTGGCTATTTACAATGACAGGGGTCAGACTCAAACAATGAGCATCACTTGATAGTAGATAGGAAACTTAATGACCAGAGTCACCATACCCGTTTCTAAAATGACTATGGTCAGATTCAGATGGTATCGTGTGCTCTGGTACTGTTTGTTGGAAATTCAGGGAAATAGCCTAAGACAGAGTTGAATGGCAAAGCAACACCTGAACCCTGCAGGCTTTATGGCGATCTATCTTGTCTTCCATGAAGTAACTTTTCTTATAGCCTGATCATACGGTACTATGCTACTTTGGGGGACCCACCAAAAATTTATATTTATGGTTTATATCTGGTCCTATATTTATGGTTTATAGGGTTAGGGTTAGCCTAACCCTATCCATGGGCCTCAACACAAGTAATGAAGAGCGATACACGGATTATCTACAAGAATTTATGTGGCGGCAACAATTTGGCGATCGATCTCAACTTTTATTTAACTTCTGGAGCCAAGTAGCGCAACTGTACCCTTGCATGCGCTAATGTTGCAACATGTCTTTAAACATTTGCGCTATGCTTGCGACATGTAAATTAAAAATATGTTAAACATTGGTAATAGTTTAATTTATTTTTATAGATATTTTTTGGTGGGCCCCCCAAAGTAGCATAGTACCGTCAGGTCTATTGCGCGTTGTTGCCACTACAGCGCAGAGGAGGCACGATGCAACTCGATGAAAGTGCAACTATGGACATACTTAAGGATGTAACTTTTCCGGAAAAGTAGAATGGCCGGAAATATTATGGAATACTCCCGGAAAAGTTATAAAAACAAAACTTCTTTTTAGTAAGGTTTAATTTATTATATATTTTTATAGATATTTTTCACTAGCTGCTCAGGGAACCAGCTTCACCTTATGAATATAGCATCGCATCGAGTGCTGGCGTGTGAGACTATGGGTAAATACCGTAAAATAAACAAGTGTTTCTTTTGTTTTGTGACGTTGTTAATTTTTACAACATGAGATTTATTATAGTTTTAGCAAATCATGGACATCGTACTCTGGTAACTGGTTCTCTGCGACTTCGCAGACTATACGGACAGTTGTTAACTTGTTAACAAATGCTCAACAAATGAATAGTTATAAATACAATAATAAAAAAAATAATAATAGATATCAGTAATAGTAATCAATAGTAATAAATACTAATAATAAACAGTAATAATAATTATAATAAATAACATTAATAATCAACTTTTCCTTTCCGAAAATATTTCCGGAAACAGAGGAAATTTCCGAATTTTCTAACTCATAGACAACTATGGACATGCTACTACAACAATTAAGTTAACTTTCGTTCTCGAAATATTTACGCATAAAGAATTGCTAAAAATGTCGCTGACGCGGCCTTTTTTCTCCTACAGAGCCGTGTTGGTTAATGGCCGCGTCAGCGAATGGCCGTATCGCCAGTGTGGGCAAATGGCCGAGTAACGCAATAATAATAATAATGTGATTTTAGTGTTTTAGGAGGCTAAGCAAGCCTGTGTGAAAACCACCGTCTCGGCAGAGACTATTCCATAGATCAAATCAAAGCGACAATGCAAACAGACCTTACACTTCAATTGATTTGCTTCCGAAAAAGACCTTTTGTTTACTAATAAAATCGCAAAATATCTGAATATCGAAACTGAAGATCAACAAACATACGTACATTACATAGAATTATATCAATTCAAAGACCTCTATAGCGCCATCACTCGATGCGTCATTTCCTTTAATTCCTTCACTGTCTCCTCAAGCCTTTAGGTCTAAACTTAAAACCTTCCTATTCGAAAAGTCATTTCCCCCATAGCAATAACAACCTGACCCGCTGCCTCATAGATACACTGACCTTTGCCCGGCCGACAAACCACCCTGCCTATAGCTATTTCAAGAAAGATTAAGTAAGTAAGTAAGTAAAATCTCGTGGATTTCTATAGCGCCTTGGGAGAGCACAACAGTAGCTGCTTATTCTTAGGCGCTCAGCCTCTCTTAAAATAGCTATGGGGAAGGTATGTTATCAGCCAGGCAATAGTCAACGTCCAAAGGGCAGTGAGGCTAAGCGCATAAGGCTAAGCGCATAAGAATAAGCAGCTACTGCTGTGCTGCTTTCCGGGGCGCTGTAGAAGTTTACGAGATTTTACTTTACTTTACTTTACTTCAGATATAATTATTGACTATTGCCTCCCTGATCATTCACCTCTTCCATGGCTATTTTAAGAAAGGCTAAGCGCCTACGAATAGGCAGCTACTGAAAACCACCACAGCCACACGTTCGTCATCTCATCTCACTCTGTCACGCCCGCTAAATCAATCATCCCTGAAAATTTGCAACCGTGCCTTCTCATACGCTGCACCTGAACTCTGGAACTTCCCAGCTCCCTTCGCACACTTGGACACTTTCAAACAATAAAATCTGATTCCTCATTTCCTATAATTCCTGCACTTTCTCCTCAAGTCTTCAGGTCTAAGCTTAAATCCTTCCTGTTTCTTAAATCATTTCCGCCATAGCTGTAACAACCTAGCCTCACTGCCCTTCGGATATTGACTATTGCCTGGCTGATCCCACACCTTTCCTATAGCTATTTTAAGAGAGGCTGAGCGCCTAAGAATAAGCAGCTACTGTTGTGCTGCTTTCCAAGGCGCTATAGAAATCCACGAGATTTTACTTTACTTACTTTACTTTACTACTGTTGTAAAACACAGCGCTATATAAATCCACAAGATTTTCCTTAGGACTTCTATTTTGATGTTTATGTCGCCAGTTGTAGCCACCAGGCGGCGCTGTGAATTGACCTATTTCACAAAATAATCGAACTTGCATAAGTTCACTACTCTGTTATTATCTGCACTTTGTCCTAAATATATGGGGCTACAAAAAAGATCCAATTCCAATTAGCTCTTAAAATATTTTGCGATATTAGAGTCATAATTCAGAACAGAATGCATGCAAAACGATTGCTTCAAATCCAGTAATAATAAGACGATGCACGTGGATCATTGGATGGATTAAAAAACCCAAGCGGCTGACAAGAGAAAGATGGCGTCAGTGGGAACCAGGACCTGCTTCCGGGCAGAGAACTTAAGAAGAAGCGTGTGGATTTAACAAACATGGTGTGATGTCAATTCCGATTGCTGCTTTTCCCTCTATACAGAAATAATTAACTTATAAAAGTTAACTTTAGAGATAATTCAACGAACGAAGGACTACTTGGAGCTGTTGTTAGAGGCTTCTCTTTCCCTCTGGTATGCTGCCTTGATGACTCACTGACTCGGTAGAGCGTCGGCGCTGCCCTGGGGAGGATCTGTGTCGACCCGGGTTCAGTCGGGGCTACCGATGGTTCAATACCCCAATACCATGATGTATAATTATTATTTTGAAACTGCTTATTACTTTGTCATTTTATTGTTTACAATATCTGTATGCAATGGTATAACTGTTACTATCAATTGTTTACTATGTTACTTGTTAATTTAGCTACTTGTTTATTCTAAAGTGATGCATTTTTAGTTTAGTCTGACTGAGTTTGTCTTTTTGTTGTTTTACTGTTCTCATTTACTCCATTATTTAGGGTCATGCATTACCCTGTTACTTAGCTATAATTGTGTTTAGTGTATGTAAATGTTATCCAGTTGAGTTGAAAATAAACCTTCTTCAATCAATCAATCAATCAATACACAAAGGACGGATATTTGAGGAAGGTTAATATTTGTTTCGCACTGACTTCAGCTGACGCTTTTCAACTCATGCGAGGCTCGTGAGTTGCTGCATGAGTTAATGTTCTTATTAGATGTAAGAGCCTGCTGTATATTTATGGTATTGATGAATTAATGCTGTTCTTGTGCGTAAACTTTTGTTGTCCCAAAATAGCATATTACTATCAAATCTAGTGTGTCGTCTCTTTCCCTTCGCTTTTGCTTTATACTATCCTGATTTACTGTTTCCCACTCTGAGTCTCTGACTGATCTCTGAAATGGACCAGATATTTTGCTGCTCCATTTGGATTAGCATCGATTGGTAACTTTCAATCAATCAATCAATCAATAAACTTCTGTGGCGCCACTCTCATGATGCCCAGGCACCACTTGCAAGAGGAGTTGGTGGGGATTTTGGAAGAGAGAAACCTGTTGAAGAAATATTCAGAAATTTTCGGCAGATGGTAGATATTTTATTGGAGGAAATATGGCAGAAGACATCTGGGAGTGATGATAAAGAGAAGGAACCAGGTGTGACATTGACTTTTCCCTACGAAGAATGCTATTTAGAGATTTCCAAAGTAGACGAGGATTAGAAGAATTTTGTGTGACAAGAGTAGTTGAATAGTTGGACTTGGTTAAAGAAATCAATTTACAGATAATTTTGCATAGGTCTCCAAATTTGTGCTTATCACTCGGTAGATGAGAAGATTTCCATCATCATTCCATTTGGCTTTGAGTTAACTTTGAGTATTAGAATTATATTGCTATTAGAATTATATAATTCATAATTAATATTATTTAACCCCTTAACTGGGGATCCCAGATATATCCATCCATTTTACATTGAGTTACAGTTAAATACCCAGTTAAGGGGTTAATGGCATAACTAGACATAATGTGCAAAGTTTATGTTAGATTCAGAACTCTATTGTTAGAACCACCATTAAACTACTGTGGTTAAAAATTTACACTGGTTGCATGTTGAGCAAGTAGTCAAATTAAGACTTGTCTATTAATTTATAGAGCATTACAAACTGGTCACTTTGAATTAAGACAGGTACTATAACACTCTCTGCTGCTGGCCAAGAATCTGAAACTCTCTTCCAGTATTTGTTATTGCTTCCAATTCATTGTTTGCTTTAAAATGTGGGCTAATAGGACATCTCCTTTGGAGATTTAGAGCATCAGTCGATTTGATTTTATATTTGAGCTGGTGCTAAAGTAGTACAATAGTATTCATTATTATTAGTATTATTATTATTGTTATTATATATGTTAGATAAAGATTCAATCTGTGTTACTTTTATGTTACTTTCTGTTATCAAACAGAACACCCTGAGCATAAATGCAGACAATTTGAAAATTGATCTCATATAGATATACAAACTTATTAAAATTCTGGATTACTTTTCAGCTTCTGTTGAGATTTTTGAGTGCTGTCTACTAATTTTCTGAAACCTTTATTGCTGATTTGCTGTCCACTGGTTAACAATGTTGGTTGCAAAGCTATTTTGGTTCTTAATTCCACAAAGAAGATTTGGAACGTCAAAAGTAAGAACTTGCGTTATTCTTTATGTCTGTAATGATGATCTGCAGTAGTTATCCTATTTACAACATGAAGGATTGAAGGTGTCTGTGACAGAGATGCAAATAAAAACCAAATTCACTCAGAACAACCTGACCTAGACTCATGATGCACTTAGTAAGAAGAACCAATTTGAACCCAAACCCAAGAATTTTGTAAAAATTTAGAATTGAAAGAATTTAAGAAACTGAGCTGTTACTTCAGAAGCACCAAACCCACACTGGTTCCAGAAAGATGTGCTTCAGGTTCTAGTGGTAATAGAGGTATGGTTGAGTCTATTGATATAGTCATTCTAGTGTCTAGAATAGTGATAATTATAATGATAGATGATAGTCTATGTATGTGTATGTGTGTATATGTATGTATATGTGTATATATATATATATATATATTATATATATATATGTCAGTTGTAGAGAGGAGAAACACTTACAGACACCCTGTATGAACTAATTAATAAGATCTACTACAACGAGACAGTGCCAGATGACTGGACAAAAGGAATTATCATACCAATATACAAAGGAAAAGGAGACAAAGAATTATCGATAACTATAGAGGAATAACTCTGCTCAGCATACCAGGAAAAGTCTTCACAAAGATTATACAAAAAAGAATCAGTAGTTATATAGAAAAGATAATGGGAGAAGAACAAGCAGGATTCAGACCTGGAAGAAGTACCATAGACCAACTCTTTACCTTAAGACAACTGATAGAAAATACACAGAGGCAAATAAAACTGTATACATCAATTTCATCGACTACAAACAGGCTTTTGACTCAGTATGGCACGAAAGGCTTATGGCAGGCTATGAGAAACATTGGTATAGAAGAGAAACTAATAAATCTAATACAAGCAATATACAAGAAAATGGAAAGTGCAGTAAAAGTTGATAAAGACCTATCAGAATGGTTTAAAACAGAAGTCGGGAATAGACAGGGATCGTGCTATCTCCATCTCTCTTTATAATAATTCTAGAAGTAATCTTTAAAATAGCAACTGAGAATCTAAACATTGGAGTGAATTGTAGTGGAGAAAATATATCAAACCTTAAATTTGCAGACGATGTAAGCTTACTAGCGGAGAATGCTAGAGGTTTAGAAAGGCTTACAGACCAAGTAAATCAAACAAGCAGAAGATTTGGACTCTGGATTAATCCAGCAAAAACTAAAGTCATGGCAGTCAACAAAAAAGAGAGAAAATGATACACATATCAGTAGAAGGAAATAACATCGAACAAGTAAAGAATTTCACATATGGGAGGAGAAATATCAAGCGATGGAAGACACGAACAAGATATTAAAAAGAGAGCAGCAAAAGGATTACAGACAATGGGAAGACTTAGACATATTTGGAATGCTAAAGAAATAAAGATCAACACAAAAATTCAAATATACAACACTATCATTGTTCCACAAATGCTTTATGGATCAGAAACGTGGATATTAAAAAGAGCAGATGAAAACAGACTATTGGTGGCAGAAATGAGTTGTTTGAGAAAGATATTGGGAGTAAGTAAATTACAAAGAATAAGAAATGAAGACATCAGGAAAAGACTGGGAATGAAAGAGACAATAATAGATAAAATCAGAAGAAGAAGACTTAGATGGTATGGACATGTAAATAGAATGAGCAGTAACAGACTCCCATATAAAGCACTCTACACATACAAAGAAGGAAAAAGAGGAAGAGGAAGACCCAGGAAAAAGTGGATGGATAACATCAAAGAAGACTTGAAAGATATCAAATGACAATAATAGATGGAATGAGATTAACAACGGAAAAGATAAATGGAAAAGTTTTGTGTCTAGCTATTGCCGCTAATGAGCTGGCAGAAAGCAACTATGATGATGATGATGATATGTCAGTTGTAAATAAATAAATTAATTAAAACTAAACTAAAAGCAGTCCCTCGTTCGACGATGACAGATAAATAAATAAACACATGTGTGTATTATATATGTGTATTATATATATATATATATATATATATATATATATATATATATATATATATATATATATGTCATAGTTTGAAAATTATATATTTCATAAACCCTTCTCAACAATGGTTTGAATTCTGTGTTTCATATAACTGATATGACTTAATTGTGTGTTAATTGTTACTTGCATTGTTATTGTAGGTCGTTCTTAATAAATTACGCTTGGCCATTATTGGTCAAAGTCAGTTTGGTGCAGAGGTTTACAAGCTGCTGCGCCATCATCACCACGAAGTTGTTGGAGTTTTTACAATTCCTGATTTCCACGGCCGACCAGACCCTTTAGGTGTCAACAAACTCTAATTATGATATCTTGTCGATGTAGATTGATGATTAAGGTCTTTATAGCATCTTCATTGTTCGTGGTTCACACATTGTGCATCTGCCAAGTGTAGAGATGTAATGTAATAAGTAAATTCTTAAGTGCTAATGAAAGTAGCAGGAGCAGCTTATTTTCAAGCACTTTATCACACAAAAGATCATTGGTCACTTTTGTAGTCTGTGGTGGTAAGCAGTTTATTATTATTGGCATTATTATTATCTTCATCATCATCATCGTTGTCATCATCATCATCGTCATCATCAGGACAATCTTTTAGTGCTGTTAGCATGGCAGGGCCCAATGTCAAGGGCACAAATGTCAGTTATAAATATGAGATATTGATAATGTTATACTTTAGCTATCTAGATGGCTTCATAGTGGAGTGATGAGATTATGGGGGGGGGGATTGCTTGATGAGCAAATAGATAAGGATCTGGTGTCTTATTAAACTGAAGTGGTGAGAAAAATTATGTGTTTCCACTCAGTGACTGGATCAGATAAAAGAATTGTATTGAATAGGAAATGGTATTTTATTGCAGCACTGGTAGCATCAGGAGATGGAGTAAAGGTCTTCAAGTTCTCCAAATGGAGAAACAAGGGAGTGATCTTGCCGGAGGTAATGGAGGCATACAAGTCCGTTGGAGCAGAGTTGAACGTTTTGCCATTCTGTACTCAGTTTATTCCTATGGATGTAATTAATTTCCCAAAACACAAGTCCATTTGCTATCATCCGTCTCTGTTGCCAAGACATCGAGGTGCATCAGCTATCAACTGGTTTGTTCAGTTCATCTTCATTCTATTTAAGGTCAACTCAGTTCTCAAGAGATGCATTTCAAAGCAGTTGCTATTCAAATATTTAAAAGTTCTCAGATCTTTATAAATGAGTTTCGAATTTGCTTTTAACCCCTTAACTGGAGATCCCGAATATATCCGGGATTGAATAGGAAATTATGTGTTTCCACTCAGTTTCCATTTTACATTGAATTACAGTTAAATACACGGTTAAGGGGTTAAAATAGTCTTGTATCAGGTAAACAGTGCGTCTGTTTATTCTTCATAAATCGTCCATTGCATTGATGTCTCACTTTGTTGCCGGCTTAGATTTTGTTATGATTTTGAACAGGACGCTCATCCATGGTGACAAAAAGGCAGGATTTACAGTATTTTGGGCAGATGATGGTTTGGACACAGGTCCAATCCTATTGCAGAAGGAATGTTCGGTCGACCCAAATGACACCGTAGATTCCATATATAACAGATTTCTCTATCCTCAAGGAATTAGAGCCATGGCTAGTAGCACTTTACATTATCCTTTGGTCATACATATATGCATTTAATTAGCTGTGAATTAACTATTCCTGATATTTTTCTAAAGGTTTACTCTACTTTGCCTTCATCATCTTGCTACATTGATCATGTAGAAATTCATTAATAATTTTTTTCTTCAGAAAATAAAATAATTTATGTGTGACTTTATTGTTGCTGAATTTTGGGTTATCAACTAGAATATGATCGATCTTTCTTTTCCTTGCAGTGTGAAGCAACTCAGATGGTAGCTGATGGAAAGGCTCGAAAAATTCCTCAGGTGGAAGAAGGAGCCTCATATGAACCAATAATGAAGAAGGAAAATGCAAAGGTGCTTTTCTTCTCTTCAGTTATCTCGTGTGCCATCGGCCGTTGCTTTTATGTATTATGAAGTGGCGCTATAGAAGTTTAAGATTAGATCAAGTTAGTTATCTGCATTGTTATTCCTGTCTTCTCTAACTTCATTCTCAGTTGATTTAGCAAAGTCAAAATTGTCTCATTCGTGACAACCTTCAGAGATCTTCATCAGTTTGTGTGTTTCCTTACACTTTTAAATTGTCAAGTATCTTAAATTTTTTATGATTATTTTTGTGATTGCCATACTCTCTGATGCAGTTTTGCAAATGTATAATTTGAAAGGTGATTAACTCTTCAAATTGTTATTGTTTAGATCTGTTGGACGATGTCTGCTCAGCAGTTGCATGATTTTATTAGAGGCAATGACAAGGTGCCAGGCGCATGGACTGAACACAATGGAGAGGTTAGTGAGAACACTCTTGGATCCTCTACATGCTTTTTGATTGTATACATCGAAAGTCAATCAAATGCAAATAAAAGGGTGTGCCAAATAAATGTACATAGTGATTTATGGAAGTCTTTGGGTTGTATGTTAAAATGTGATTTGGGAGTTGTTTTTTTATTATAATTTTATGTTGTCATTTATGTCTGACCTAACAGAAGGAAAACTTTAAAAATGCAAAGACAGGTTCCATACTCCAACATCGCCACTCCGCTCTATCTTGAGCTTTTATCTTCAGGGCTGAATACTTGTTTTTTTCCATAGTGTCGAACATCCATAAGTTTATTATGTTTCCAAATACTGAATCTTCAGTCTCATTATGAGTAGACACAGTTTGTTTAGAAATAATAGTTTGACTTTCATCCATATTTGATGCCGCATAAATATTAGCATGTATAGTTGTATCCAAAGTAGAACAAAGTTGAACTCTCCTCAGTTGAATATTTTCAATCTCTGATTGATATTCAAAGCCTTGTGTTAATTTTGTGATTTACAGAAATTGACACTCTACGGTTCCAGAATATGGACGGGTTCTTTTCCAAAGGGAAGTGACATTTCTCTGTCATGCTCTCCTTATCGTGCCATTGTGCATCAGTCTGGACTGTTACTGATTGACGCTCAAGATAAAGCTGTAAGAGAATTCTCATACTGTGCATCAATTGGATTTGTTTATATTTGCAGTATAGATAATAACAGCTATAATTAGAATTTTTAAGGCTTTGTTTGCTACAGCAATATAACCTGATTAATTGCAGACAGACTATTCGTTCTGTGAATATTCATTGTAGATAAACATTAGTAGTATTCATTTTGAGAGTGGAAAAATGATATCAGCCTCAAAATATGGTCAAAAGGAAGAAGTGACAGCAGTTGAGCTGACACCATCTGAAACAAAAATGGCCGATGATATTCAGGTCAGTCGTGAGTTTGCTTATGCATAATTCTGTGATGATCTTTGAATTTCAGTGACAAAAGTTTCATGTTCTGCTACAAGCAACAGTATATTAAGTTCAGTTTAAACTTTTTCTTTTATTTTGAAATTTGGACAGAAGTTGTGTATCAACCAGTCAACATCTTCCGTTCCATGTCGATTTGTCAGCGTTGTTGACAGTGCCTTTGACTTTGGCCTTCGCCATGCTACGGCGCTATAGAAGTTGTCAAGAACCATAACCATAACCAGTCACAGATCAGTGTTGCTGAAACTGTCAGTGGCTTTGTGAATGTATTTTATTTTTGCATTTTCCAGTGTAATAAATAAATGAACAGCAAGTGTTGTGACAAGCAGAGAAATGCGATCTATTTTTATAGGAAATATGGAAACGTATTTTGAGCATTGATAAAGTTGAAGGTTCAACAAATTTCTTCAAAGTTGGAGGCGGTTCAATGGAAGTAGTTCGGTGAGGGTTTCTTTTTAGCCGCAGTGTGTTTGATTACTTTTGTGATTTAATGTTCTGAGATGATTCCAGTATTCTGTAGAATTTCAATTAATGATCAGTTGCAGTGACTAATGTTGCATTTTCACATTATTAAGTTGAATCTTTATAATTGTTCGCACAGTGTCATTGAAGAGGTACGGTCTGTCTGTGGTGGAGTTCAGCTGTCGAATGAGGACGTCTTTATGGCGCCCTCTTTTGATGAATTTGTTCAGCGTATTGTGTTGATGGGTCGTGGAGTTCTCACTAAGCAGCAGTTTGTTTATGATGGAGTGAGTCTGATTTCTTCTGCAAAATTTCAGTGAAATCATTCATCCGTGTTTTTATTTTGAAAATTATGGGTTTTAGATTTCAGTCACTTTATGCTCTTTTGTTTTGCTTTTATTGTAGCTGGTCTTGGAGTCAGATTATTACTTTCTCTGCGATTTCTCTCTCTTTGACTTTTTGCATAATTTAACCCCTTTACGGTAGGGCCTGGGATAACTCAGGGAAGTCCCTACTTATGCCCAATAAATTATTTTTAGTTTCCAATCATATATCGTGTAGCCCGAGATGTGTCAGGCTAATAGTCGATGAATAAACAACACTGTGAAACTAGGTCACATGAAAATAGCATGATTTAATAACATAACACTGCACAAGCTTTAACCCAGGGATTTTTTCGAACAAATTCCACAGTTGTGGAGAGTTTAAAAACAAACAATTCCACTGTAAAGGGGTTAAACTCTTAGCAAAATCACATACACTAGAATCTTCAACAAAATGTGCCTATTTTTTAATGTTTTCCACTACTGGCCTTGCTGTTGTGTCCAACTGATATCATGGACCAACTGGACAATGTAAAAATGCATTTTCCTATTGAGCCAGGCATTTGGATTTCTGGATAGAAATCAACAATTGAAGGCACTTTCTAAGTTTAGGACTTTTGATTATATTTCCTTAAATTCCTTGTCTTACTATTGCTATGTTTGTTTTTTGCATTTCTAAATCTGTCACAGATTGAGAAAGAAGTGAAGAATATGAAAGTTAGATTTCCTCACCAACTCTTCATTAACAATGAATTTGTCGATTCTTCAGACAACAGTACCTTTGAAACAATCAACCCAGCAGATGAATCAGTAAGCTTTGGCGGCCTCACCTGACCAATTGAAATTTCAACGACATAAGGAACCCTCTCTCTATTTGTGGTGTTAATGTAAAATTTCATTAGAATATAGTTGCTCTTTTGAGTGCTTTTCAACTTTTGCCATCAGCTGTCACACAATACAATTCTCTGCTTATTTATTGACCCTGGCTCTAACCATAGCCCATGTTTTAGCCTGCACCAATAGGCTATGTTGTCAGGGTAATTGCTCAAGAGTTTAGCATTGAACGGAGAGAAATTTGATTTCTATGAAGTTATTCTATGTGTTGTTTGCAATTGATGTATAGGTCCTCTGCAGAGTTGCCATGGGAACTGTTGCAGATGTTGACAGAGCAGTGGAAGCTGCAAGTGTATGTATATCTGTTCCTCTAACCTCAGTGTAGCTGCTTAATGTACACAGATATAAGAGACTTTGGCACAAAGGAACTTTCTTCTTCTTCTTCTTCTTCTTCTTCTTCTTCTTCTTCTTCTTCTTCTTCTTCTTCTTCTTCTTCTTCTTCTTTTAAAAATAAAATAAAATAATTTAAAATAAAATAAAATTAAATTAAATAAAAAATAAAATAAAATAATTTAAAATAAAATAAAATAAAATTTTCTTCTTCTTCTTCAGGTGTCATGTATTTCTACGTTGACGACTATGGACTTCCATTTCTCTCTGTTGTGTGTTGCTTGTATGAATTCCAATTCTGTAGTCACCCCCTTTACATCAGTCAGTAAGCTGCTGATATATGTGATTCTTTGTCTTCCTCTTGATCTTTTGCCTTCGACTCTTCCAGTAGTTACCAGGTTTTCTATGCCTTTCTTCCTCATTATATGTCAAAAAAATTGAAGTTGTCTTTTACGTATTGTAGATAGCAATTTTCTTTGTGTACAAAGGAATAGGAGGCTATTAACAGGGCAGCATCTATATTGTATTTACACATGCTGTTGATAATGTATTTGCTCTTTCAGGCGTTGACTTATAAAGCCAGTCATCGACTAAAGCGTCTGTGCGCATTGTCTTTGCTTCATGAATTTCCAAATGTCTTTATTTTGTGTAGATGTGCTTTGTGTGGCTGTGTAAGTGCCGCTGTGGATTTGAGACTTTTCTGTGTTGTGAGAAAGAAGACTTTTAGTTGGTTTTGTTAGTCACAGCTGCCGCGTACATATTGTAAATGACACGATACACTGTGCTTTGAGTGATTGACATGCTGATTAGAGAATACCTCAATACATCAATCAGGTTGCCTATTGAAAAGCTCTTCTGGTCATTACGTGCATATTCTATTGATTGTGATTATTGTTTAACTGCTGCTGTATTTTGTTGTGTATTGCAGGATGCATTCTATGATGGAGAATGGAGTAAGATGAATGCCAGAGACCGTGGAAACCTCATGTACAGGTTAGGGACAGTTTCCTTTAGTGAAGTTGACAGTAAATGAAGCATAGCTGATGTGTAGCCATTTATCACTGGTATTCAGTCAGTTTCTGGGATTATTTAGGCAATGATATTAATAAGGTCATAAGCTAAAGGACAAGGAGCAACTGTAGACTTATATCATGTTCATTGTTAAAATGGTGCTATAGAAGTTTTTTAGTTAGTTGGTTAGGTAGGCTCATATAAGAAAGATTTAAAAACTACCTCAGATGGGAAAAATTCAAGAACAAGAACAGCAATAGTTTTAGGAAACTTTATATTCACTTTGCATTCAGAAGATTTTGAAACATTTGTTATTAGAATCCATCTTAGTTTAAGAAGAAGACTTCGATGTTTGACCGGAGTTATCATGTTGCGTAGTATTTTGTGTGTTGTTTTTCATAAGAAGCAGTTTTTTTTTACTTCATTTTGAATACTGAGACAGGCCATTTGAGAAGCATAACTGGGATCGGGAGCAGGCTTGAGAAATATGCATTATTTTTCATTGCTTGTTGGTGGTCAGTAATCCATACTGATTTTTAGTACATTTGTGAAAGTGTTAGTTTAGCAAGTGACTATTATGCTGTTGACCCTGTTTGTTTGCCTTGGTTTCAATCTTAACATCAGCCAAGGAACTTTAGGGAAATGACCGCAGAGAGAGAGAGAGAGAGAGAGAGAGAGAGAGAGAGAGAGAGAGAGAGAGAGAGAGAGAGAGAGAGAGAGAGAGAGAGAGAGAGAGAGAGAGAGAGAGAGAGATGAGGACAGATACGGGATATTTGTCTTTAAGATTAAGACAGAGAATCAGTGTAGGTCGTGCTGCAGCTGAAAGGAACTGAAGTGCTGAAGGTTACTCAAAGGATTGTCTAATGAAGTTTGTCTTTCCAAATGGTCAAATTCAGTGATTATGGGCACCGGATATTCTGTGTTGTTGTTGTTGTACAAAGGTTGGCTGATCTCATTGAAAATAACAAGGAGGAGCTGGCGACTATTGAAAGTCTGGACTCTGGAGCCGTTTACACTTTGGCTCTCAAGACTCACATTGGGATGTCAATCGAGGCATTCAGATACTTTGCTGGATGGTGCGACAAAATCGAGGTATGCAAATATCAATAAAATTCTACGTATCATTAGATGAACTGAATCATGGACTGTTTTTTCTAAAAGTTCCTATTTAGGTCTTATAGTTTGAACTTTAATTTTTAATAATGATTTAGCTATAAACAGGTTTCTATTCTTTGTTGCAATTTTGCATTTAGGGTAAGACCATTCCCATAAGCCATGCACGGCCGAACAAGAATTTGACCTTCACAAAGCGAGAACCGTTTGGGTCAAGTTACTTTTGCTTTGTATTATTTTGGCTTCATTTGTTTCATGCAACTTGATTCTAATACTTTTGCTTTGTTGACTTTTATGCCATTTATTTGAAACACATTCAGAGACAGTTTTTGTCGTTTGTTTCTTTTGTTCAATGCAATGCTTTTTGGAGCTTGATTTGATTATGTATATTTTCAACTAATCCAACTCTCATTTGGCAAATAAGGTTGTGTTTGTATATTATAGGGTGTGTGGGATTATAACTCCGTGGAATTATCCGTTTATGATGCTTGCATGGAAACTTTCATCCTGTTTAGCTGCAGGAAACACTGTTGTTCTGAAGCCCGCTCAGGTTTGCAACGTTCAATTCCTATTCAGAGTTTATTTGACTTTGCTAGATGAAGAGGCTACACCAGAATATCTGTTATCTCCAGTTACACTTTCTTTTGCTGATTGCAATTTCAGTTTGAGTTTTGTATTGTATTACTCAGCTGTTGAGTACATGCTGCTTGATGTAAGGACAAAAATGTGTCATTAATTTTGTGGGTATGGACGTAGTTTTAGATGGCTGCTTCCTCTTGTACCTGACCCAATTTGGAGCAGTCCTCACTGTTATTGCTTTTTGTCTGCAGAGTGAATGACAGAGCTTTCAGAAGGCTTTTGTTTTTATATCTCTGTGTGTTTCAGGTCACTCCTCTTACTTCACTGAAATTTGGTGAATTTGTTGCGAAATCTGGATTTCCTCCAGGCGTTGTAAATGTTGTGACTGGTTCTGGTAATTGTCATTATGGTTCTGTACAAGGATAAAGGCTCTTCATATTTCCCATTTCAATTAATGATAGCAATGTCAACACTAGCTCTAATTGGTTCTAATGATTGGATCGGATATATATATATATTATTATTATATATATATATATACGATATATATATATATATATATATAGATATATATATATATATATATAGATATATAGATATACACCTAGGATTTTATTATGCTTATTTTGGTTTGTGTTTGTATTCATATAAGGTTCCATTGTTGGCCAGGCAATTGCTGAACATCTAAAAATTCGTAAGATTGGATTCACTGGATCTACCGTAGTTGGCAAAACTATTATGAAAAAGTTTGTATTTAGAATTACTGGTCGGCTTTTATAGATCGTATGTAGATGTTGATATTGTGACAGTTTATATAAGTAATTGTATACAGGCACTGTAAAATTACTGGAAACTGTTATGTGCTCTGGAATCTGTATTCTTTTGCTTACTTTTGAAATGTAGCTGTGCCACGAGCAACATTAAGAAAGTTTCACTGGAGCTCGGTGGAAAATCTCCTCTGATAATATTCAGTGACTGTGATCTGGACAAAGCCGTGAAATCTGTGAGTTGGCCTTTTTCAAATATCGTGCTCTGTTTAATGAAGTAATATCATTTGCTTCAGATTTACTCATTGACTCATTACTGAAAAGAAAACACTATGTCTTTCATTGTAATAAGTTGTTTCATTTCATTTCTCCCTGCCTTTTGAAGACCAAGACAGAAGACCACAAGACATGAGACCAAGACAGAAGACCACAAGACATGAGACCAAGACAGAAGACCACAAGACATGAGACCAAGACCATGGCTTTTAAAAACTGCAGCAAGACGGTTTGAGATGACGCAGTTTCTTGACTCACCACATCACTAATAAATAAATAATGCAAGTTGATGATTCTAGATATTAAGAGTTTTAATATTTTTCAGTTATAGTCGAATGATTACTAATCTATTCTGGAAGATACAGATGCACTTTAAAGTCTAAAGAATTATTTCATTGACTTTTGCAAGTCTTATATAGTTTGAGGACCAGGTTGTATTGCAGTGTGAGAGAATATTTTGCAATTTATTTTGGTAAGAGATCGCATTTAAAATTTGCAGCAATGTAATCAGAGGCATTTTTAGGTTAAAGTTTAATCATTTGTATATTAATGGATTGTGATGGGATTTCATTTTTGATCAAAGAATAAAGTAATTGGTTTTTCCGAGCTTCTGAATTTATTTATTGACCATAAACGGATTGACAATTCATCTGTGAAATTAGAATATATCTACGTTGGTTAAGATGATTAATCTGCAGACATTGTTCTTTGTGATTTGACGTGAAAAGGTCTTGTGTAAATCAGTCTGTTATGAATTGTTGAAATGGATTAGGAGAAGAAAGCAGGTTTTTCTTAGAGAGGCATTAGAGCATCCAGTAGAGTGATTGCACTGTCACCCCCCCCCCATCCCAATTCAGAGTGACAGTAGGCCTCATTGCTGACATGATCACTGTTAGGAGAGACCTGTCTTATCCACTGTGTGATGGTGACGTATCTGTTTTGAAAGCAGTGAACAGTTTGGACAGGAACTCTAAATATCTTTATGTTTCTTGATTTATTGATTTCTGCCAATGTTTGTGTTTATTCTAGGCCTGTAGTGGAGTATTTTTCAATAAGGGAGAAAACTGCATTGCCGCTGGTCGAATATTTGTCGAAGACAGCATTCACGATCAGTTTGTTGACCGTGTTGTAAGTTGCTTTGCTCGTTGTTCTTCTCTCTTATGTAGCAATGCTTTCCAATAGATGATTCCTGGAGAGCATGTCATGTTCTAGAGTGAAGCTTGATTTCATGGATGCACATAACAGCATGTTCAGAGATAATTTGCTCATCAACTGATGACATTCTCCATGCATAGTGTTTGACCTGGGAACAGCACAGTGGGGTCCCCTTTGTCATCCGTCATCCTCCTCCTATCAGAGACACTGTCCTGAGACTTTATGCTACTTTAAGGCTGTGTTTCTGTCTCATTAAAGAGACTCAGTTGATTTGGTGTCTGCAGTTTTTTCATTTCATTTCAAAATTTAGATCGATGAAGTAAGAAAGATGAAAATTGGAAATCCTCTTGACATAGCAACTGATCATGGACCACAGAATCACAAGTAACACATTCATTTGGTCTTTGTGAAATTTTATTTATTTGTATACTTTGCATAATTTGTTGATGTCGACGATGATGATGATGATGATGATGATGATGATGATGATGATGATGATGATGATGATGATGATGATGATGTCTATTGCTATAACAGATAGTTGCTTTGTTGATATGATAGATGACAAGGATGCATGGGAGTTGAATTTGCCATTTCAGAAAATAATTCTAACCAAAAGCAATGATTGTGTTCTTATCTGAGTTCTTGTCTAGTACTTGAGATCCAAGTGACTATGTAGGCTTTTCTTTAGTAAAGACCGACTCCATTTGGATGGTGAAGTTGGTCATGTGACAGCTATCTGTGCCATGTGATGCAGGATACTATAATTAGACTTTGCTAGGACCAATTGGGTTTCTTCTCTGAAAATGCTTTTGTGACAGTCTGATGAATGATGTCCTGCATTGGTGCACAACAGCATATGTTACTTAATTATTTTTCTTCTGTATTCTGAATCCTCACTTAAGAGTTTCTGTGTTTTTTTTTATCTGAACCAGAGTTCACCTCATCAGTCTTCTTGATTTTTGTCGTCGAGGAGTGGAAGAAGGAGCGAAGCTGATTTACGGAGGAAAGCAAGTGGAGAGACCCGGTCAATTCTGCATGAATATTATTATTAGAGATCTTCTCTCTACATTTCTTAATTCATTTGAGCACAGTCACTACTGGAGTGTGTAATGACAATCTGTAGTGCCAAACTGTCTTGGCAAAAGTGTCATATCAACTTTTATTTGTGTGACCCTGTGTTAAGTGACAGACTTAGCTTAAATATGTTAAAGACACCATTTTAAAGCACATTTTATTTTTGGTCAACTTCATTTTTCATTTGATGTCCAGGTGACCACAGAAGTCCTGCATTTAATAGTAAATAAAGCCATGAAGAAATGTGTTTGTGTGTGAGTGTCTTGTCAGAGCTGTGACCATGATCTGAAATGGTGTTTTAGGCTTCTATCTCCATCCAACGATTTTCACAGAAGTTGAGGATGAGATGTTCATTGCACGGGAGGAATCATTTGGTCCAATTATGATCATTTCCAGATTTAGTGAAAGGTCAGTTGCTGATTGACACGTAACTATTCTTTTTGACTTCATTTGCATTTCATTTGTGAAGTTTTGCATAATGTTAAAAGTGGATCCAATATGTTAGCACACAATGCAATCTGCTCCTACATGAGACATAACACAATGAGAAATTGCTTCTGGAATCAACAGTTTTTAGTTATATGCAATTTTTGAAAAGCATTTGCTGCTTATGGATAGTTACTCTAATTAGTGCAGTAAGATTACGAGAATTAAATTACAAATTTACTGCGTGAAAACATTATTGGAAGGCACCAGTGGCACTATAGAAATTTTAAAAAAACTCTCTAGGTTAAATATCAAGTATGGATCATTGACTTGAGATTTGACTATTTTCCTCTTTAATGTAAAGCCTAAAAAGAATAATTAAAGAATCAAATCATTATTATTCAATTCACTCTGCTATCCTAAGACTGACATGATGGCTAGTAAAACTTGTTCCTTTAAATGAGTCATTTTGGCAAAACAATAAAAAGACAACCAAAATCTATCTTTATCAAATATTGAAATCAGGTTTGAGAGGCGCTGCTCTAGGTTAAACGGGTATGGATCATTGACTTGAGATTTGACTGTTTCCTCTTTCCAAAGCCTCCCATTTCTCAGTAGAGAATGGTCCTTTGGTTTCACTCTGCAATCGTAAGACTTCCCATGATGGCTGTTGCTTGTTCCTTTAAATGTCATTTTGGCAAAACAACAAAGTCCAAAATCTATCTTTATCAAATATTAAAATCAGGTTTAATAGGCACTGTTACGGGTATGGACTATGGAGAGCTGTATGCGCTCCTTATTTCCTTTACAGTGTTAGTGTCATTTAGTAATGTTTTGTCTCTAACATAAGTGGTTTGGAGCTGTGTACGTGTGTTGTGTTCAGTGACATTGATGACCTGATGAGCAGCGCCAACATGACTGAGTTTGGTCTTGCGTCCGGCGTCTTCAGCCGTGACATCAGTCGAGCACTTCGCATCTCCGATCGCCTTCGTTGTGGAACTGTTTTCGTTAACACCTACAACAAGACGGACGTCGCTGCTCCATTTGGAGGATTCAAACAGTCGGGCTTTGGAAAAGACCTTGGTTAGCGATCATCTTGATAACACGTCTCTCTCTCTCTCTCTATTGGTTTTAATACTCAATATTTCTACGGAATAATCGTCTTTATATGATGCTGTCTGTATCGGTTTCGTGGAATGCAATGCTACACTTACTTACTTACGTTGCAAAGTATGTGAACCGATTAAATTGTGTTGTAGGTGAAGAAGCCTTGAATGAATACCTCCAAACAAAGACTGTTACAATTGAATACTAATTTTCAATGTAATTCTTCAAATGATGACATACTGTCTCTCTCTGATGACAGAGCATCTATCCCACGTGTTTAACCTCGTATTATATTATAATAGAACTGATAGTCACTATGAGTCCTGCTTCGTAATTATCAAAGTGTTCAAAAGGCATTTTGCCTACAGTATTTATATTATACAGACTTTGTATGCATGGTCGCCCATACATTGGGACAAGAGGGACACTTGCCCCCTCCTGGAAAATGCAAATCTATTTTTGTAATTAACTATGCGTGTACTGTATTTTGGCTTTTAACCAATATTTTCACGCTAAAACACTACTGTATTTAAAGTATAAGAATTAATGATTTTGTTTTGATTTTATCTGGCATTCTGTCAACCTTTAAAATAGTGACATTTTGCATTTGAAAGACTTGCTAAAATATTAACTGACCATTGTGCTTTGCCCTTCCCCCCCAGAAATATTTCTTTGGGCGCCCGTTTGTATCTGTCATTTGAAGATCACTCTACAGTCGTCTAATAATAATAAGGTTTAAAGTGGTTCAGTAGGGTCTGCCCTGTGTGAAAATCACTCGTTGCCCATCCATTCTTTCCCATTATTATGATATTGCTGTGTTCTCATTTCTTGCCCTCTTGTCCTCTGGTGGGTTTGTCTTCTTAAATGTAGGTTGACTCTTTTTGCAGCATAGTGTATCTTCTACAGAGTAACAGCAATAATGTTGGCAGCAGTGGTTCTCACACAGGGCAGTCCCTACTGAACCTTTAAACTTTAAATTATTATTATTATTATTATTATTATTATTATTATTATTATTATTATATATTTTATTATAAGACCGTACCTTTGTAGGCCGATGCGTCCAACAAATGTAACGCCAGTTGTATTTCGTGTGCATTAATACGATGAACGGTCACCGATCATCTGTCGTCTGGTGATTGTGATTAAGATGCACGGTGTCACTGTGTCTGATCGCGTCCAGTGGTTAGTCAAGTGTCTGGCGTTTACAGCACAGACCCCGATGATGACCTCTTCATAAAATCCGTTTGGCTTTCAGGTTCTCGATCCTTGAGATCGCTTTTCGTCAGCCTAATGATGATCTACGGGGGTGCTATTGTCGACGTTCTGCGGGGCAACGGTCGCCCCCGAGCGGCGGCGGCGGCTGCTGCTGCTGCTGGGGGCCAGTGGCACAGCAGAGGAGGCAGCTGCTGCTGCAAGAGGAGCCTTTGGTTGGAGAAGGCGTTTCTACTACATACATCATCTCCCTTCGGCAACCGGTGCTGACATTTCTTTGCTTCTTGTAACCTAATCATATGTTGACGTTCTAGGCAACATAAAGCTCTTCTGCAACCGGCAAATCGCATTACGCCCAGTAACATTTGCCGAAGCCTTTGACCCTGTATTATTGAACGAACCTTGTTGATAGTTTGCTGAACAAATTGCCTTCTACTTCCACTTTGAATTGACCTCGACATGTTTGGAATTTTGAAGGATCTTGACGGAGTGATGTATCAAAGTATGAGATGCGGGGATGGCTGTGGAGAGGGGGCAGTGGCGGATGCGGTTGCGGACTTATGCTCAGCATCAGCTGCACAAGTGTGTGTGTGTGTGTGTGTGTGTGCCTGTTAATTTAGAGATGTTATTGATGATCGACTCTTTTGACGGCACATGAAACAGAACACGAAGTGTCCGACATATGTAGCCTACGTCTGAGTGAAAGAGTAATGGAACACCGTTCACTTCAATTTCCTTTTGTTTATAGATCATCCAGATAGATTCCGTCCAGCGGATGATCTCTTCCGTTATTCTCCACATCCGCATTTCGAATGCTTCGATTCTGTTTGTAGTTCCGTCAGCCTTAAAAGTTGTATTCGGTTTTAAGAATCTCCAGCGTTGCTGCTATTATTAAATTAGAGTGCCCGATGTCGATTGTATTCTAGAATGCGAATTACAGATGATAAGTTTATAGTTTATCAGGGGCGTAGCGACGGGGGTATATCGCAGTGGCGGCTCTAGGATTTGGCAAGTGGGGGGGCCTTTGGGGTGGCAACTTTTAATCATGGGGGCCAACCATTTGTTGTTTAATGTATGTAGCATTAAGTATAGGGTCCCAACTGGGGGCAGGCACTCAATAGGGGGCACTGGCCCCCCGGTGGAGCCGCCACTGGTATATCGGTATTTATAACCCCCAAATCAGTCTACCTTAGTGTTTTTATGTGATTTATATGTGGTTATATGTAGTTTATATGGTTTGTAGTGAAGGTTTATATCCCACAACATTTATACCCTCCTAAATCATATTCCTGGCTACGCCCATGTAGTTAATGTAGATTATCTTTTAATCTCTACGTCTCCAAAATGATAATAAATTATGGGAGATGGTTTTACAATATGTGATTACATTGGTAGGGATATAATTGAAAAGGTGAAAGCAGTGGGACATCAATTATTTGTTCCATTAAAGTTTTAAGTGTCTTTCCAGGATAAAATTGTTTAAAATTGTTTGGGGACATGACACCTCTAATCACCGAGCCAACTATTTGTTGTTTAATGATGTATCGATGTCCCAACTGGGGGCCAGGCACTAACAATACTGCTACGATGCGTTAAGTTTTTCTTTCGTAGGTTCAAGTTCTCAAGGTTCAAACTGTGTGTTTCAATATCTTTTTGTAAAACTCTCGATGACAGTTTCTCATTGAGCAGTGTTTTGAAATTGTCTTTGTCTTTCTTTTTGCGATGTTCAGCTAAGACTCTTTTGCAACGCGTAACATGGCTGCAGGACTTAGGTAGGCCTACACTGTTGTTGTTGTTAAAACTGTGGTTACAAGTAGTGATCGTCAGTTGCCTTAGCTGCGAACAGAGGCGTCGTCACCTGCTAAGCAGACGAGGAGAAACCGACGGCCATCAGTATGAGATGGTAGGCCGCGTTGGCTGTTCGCGGTGTGCCTTACTTATAGGAGTTAGGCTGGCAGCGGTCGATCTAGTTAGGCCTGTGAAGAAAAATAGCTCTATCTGAGATGAAACCAACAATCTATTACTGCAACGGAAATGTTCGCCATTGTGGCTGCGGGCGCCGGCCGCCAGCAGCATCGGGCGTTTCAACGTCCAAGTGTCTCAAACATCCGTCGTTTGTGGAATACAACGATCAAAATGAGGATCTTTGACAGCAAACGACGAGCGGAGAATGCCGCTGAGTGTCGATGCTATCGATGAGTATTTATTTTGAAATCAGATATTGAAGCCGACAAAAGGTTTCGGTCTTTCGCTTTATTTCGACGATCGTCTCTACTTCGTCTATCATATTTCACGAGATTGCGAATATGGATTTAGCGCAAAGTCTTCGTATAAAGTATCGAATTGCTTTCACCACATCGAATGGGTGTTGGACTGTGACCTGACGCGCAACTGACCACATCAGCTTCGTTGAGTTCAGACGACTGCTAATAAAGACCGGGGCGTAGCAGCGATGTCCAAATGGGTTTCCGTTGCTATGGACGATGCTCTCCAACACAGACGAGCAAACACAGTGGACATCTCTCATTTCGTCCCCCACTCAAACCCTTCCGACCGAAAGAACGGTGCTCTAGGACGTCGATCGAAGTCAGATTAATCTCAAACGTCGTTTTTATCAACAACAACAACAACAGTGACTATTACGACAATAAGAACAGCGATTCGATACACAACAACAACACCGGAGCGAAGAAGGAGCTGGGTGTGAGACGTGGATTAAGTGGAAGGCGAAGATCAGCGGCTGTACGGACGGTACGGCGTCGTTCTCGATGAATGCCTTGCGTAAGAGCGGTCTTCGCTGGTTGTTGCCCCGTTCTTCTGGTCAGTCCCTCCGTCGTCGCCTCGTCTATAAGAGCGGCGAGTGCAACATCTCCCGCGTCAACATCGACAAACGAGGCCGTCGCTATCTGGCCGACATCTTCACGACCGTCGTCGACATCAAATGGCGCTGGAATCTGTTGATCTTCGGCCTCGCCTTCACCCTCAGCTGGGTCGCCTTCGCGTTCGTCTGGTGGCTGATCTGCTACGCCCACGGCGACATGGCTCACTACGGCGAAGACGACTGGAGGCCGTGCATAGCAGAAGTCTACGACTTTGCCACCGCTCTTCTCTTCTCCATTGAAACTCAGCAGACGATCGGATACGGAACGCGGTTCACGCGCTCCGAATGCCCCGTTGCCGTCGTCGTGATGATGGCCCAGTCGTGCTTCGGGATCATCATCCAGGCGCTCATGACGGGACTCGTCTTCGCCAAGATCTCACGACCGAAGAAGCGCGCCCAGACGCTCATGTTCAGCAAGAACGCCCTCGTGTGCCAGAGAGACGACGAACTCTGCTTCCTCTTTCGAGTCGGCGACATGAGGAAGTCTCACATCGTAGAAGCCCAGGTGCGCGCCATCATGGTCAGTAAGAGGGTGACGCGGGAGGGCGAAGTGCTCGCTCTCTACCAGCGAGACCTCCACTTGGGCGGCGGCGGCGGCGGAGAGGACGACGCGGAGGGCCGACTGTTCCTCGTATGGCCCGTCATCGTGGAGCATCGCATCACCCGAGACAGTCCCCTGTGGGAGATCTCTTCTGACGATCTGAAAAGACGACACTTCGAGATCCTCGTCATCCTCGAAGGCATCGTCGAGTCGACGGGCATGACGACCCAGGCACGGACCTCTTACCTTCCGAACGAAATCCTCTGGGGCCATCGCTTCGAGAGACTGGTCACCTATCAGAGGGCCAACAGCCAGTACCTCATAGACTACGCCAGCTTCAATCGCACGATGGCCGTCGAGATGTCGCCGTTCAGCGCCAAGGAACTCGCGTCCGCCAAGAATAAGAGACAACAACAACAACAACGACAACAACAACAACACACGGATGATGATGACGACGACGACCGATCGGATTGCTCGGATGACTTAGACGCCGCAGTCACGGGCGATGCTTTCAGCGCTCGGCCAGACGCTCTCTCCGACGAATGAACGGCCGTTTAGAAGAGGTCTCGCCGCTCTGCTGTGTTGCTTGGCGAAATCTTAGAAAGAACGTCAAGCGAAACACTTAGGTCCTATACTCCTATTCTGCTGTTAATCAGTGGCGTCGCCAGGAATTTTGGGTTGGGGGGGCAAAAGGGGGCTGGCGTGTCAAATTCCTTACACCCAACACACCCCTCCACAAAAAACTTTATCACCTGATTTGCGCGAATCTGATAGGTGGTATGAGGTCAGGTTAGGGGGGCAGTTGATCCCCATTTACCCCCCGTGGCGACGCTAATGCTGTTAATACACATTAAAGACGAAAGCTCTCTCTCTCTCTCTCTCTCTCTCTCTCTCTCTCTCTCTCTCTCTCTCTCTCTCTCTCTCCTGCAGTTCACATATAGGGCCTAAGAGGCCTTCACTGAACAGATGGACTTGGGCTGAGGCTTGTGTCCAGCGCAGTCGCTTTGGTATTTTGTGGCAGTGTAATATTTCTTTTCAATCCCATTGAATGCGTTGCGCTTTTATCGGGGCTTCTGTTTGTGTGTTTTTGAATTGTCATTTCCGATTTCCGTCTCTTGTGACGCACCGTCGATTTCACCACACTACTCAATCGCCTTCAGCGTATAGCCACGAAGATGGCGGGTTGGAGCCCCTATATGTCGGGCTATTTGGGCCTATAGACAGATCGTGCAAAACCGATGAACATTTTTTTATAAGTAGATGTGTAAGTGTAATTGCCGATATTGAGCCTGTAAATATGTTCTACATCTCAAACATTAGCGTCGCCACGGAGGGCAAATGGAGGCAACTACCACCCCCCCAACCTGACCCCAGAACACCTATCAGATTCGCGCAGATCAGGTGAGAAAGTGTTTTGTGGGGGTGGAGGAAAGGAATCTCAGACGCCAGCCCCCTTTTGCTCCCAACCCAAAATTCCTGGCGACGCTGTTGACCTCAAGACTTGAATAAGGTCTTTGCCTAAAGGTTTTCGGTTAGCTGTCACAAGTACCATGAGCTTTGGCATCGCGAATTGGCCAGGTCTCTCCATTCGAACTGACACAAATAGTGGGATTTGCGCAAAACGGGACGACGTAAAATTTCTACGGCCAATCCAAAAAAACTGGACTAACCATCACGAAATTTTGAGAAATTTGACGAAAAATTCATGTCCGAAATTCGCTCATATATCGCATTAGAATTGTAGGGGCCTCCTACTGATGCCTTTGCACCAGAAATTTTGGGCAAATTCGCCTGGAAAATGGCGATTTTTCTATTAAAACCTATACTCATATTAGCCTTTCATAGATGACAAAAAGTAGACAATAGTTAGCGATAAATCGTAGGCCCCCCACAGATATTAAAAATCTAATTGTAGATTCTTAGAGGACATATAAGGGGCTTGAAATGGTGTGAGTTTCAAGACAATCGGAGGACACAAAATTTTTGCGACGAAAAAAACCCCGGACTAACCATCACGAAATTTTGAGAAATTTGACGAAAAATTCATGTCCGAAATTCGCTCATATATCGCATTAGAATTGTAGGGGGCCTCCTACTGATGCCTTTGCACCAGAAATTTTGGGCAAATTCGCCTGGAAAATGGCGATTTTTCTATTAAAACCTATACTCATATTAGCCTTTCATAGATGACAAAAAGTAGACAATAGTTAGCGATAAATCGTAGGCCCCCCACAGATATTAAAAATCTAATTGTAGATTCTTAGAGGACATATAAGGGGCTTGAAATGGTGTGAGTTTCAAAACAATCGGAGGACACAAAATTTTTGCGACGGAAAAAACCCTGGACTAACCATCACGAAATTTTGAGAAATTTGACGAAAAATTCATGTCCGAAATTCGCTCATATATCGCATTAGAATTGTAGGGGCCTCCTACTGATGCCTTTGCACCAGAAATTTTGGGCAAATTCGCCTGGAAAATGGCGATTTTTCTATTAAAACCTATACTCATATTAGCCTTTCATAGATGACAAAAAGTAGACAATAGTTAGCGATAAATCGTAGGCCCCCCACAGATATTAAAAATCTAATTGTAGATTCTTAGAGGACATATAAGGGGCTTGAAATGGTGTGAGTTTCAAGACAATCGGAGGACACAAAATTTTGCGACGAAAAAACCCTGGACTAACCATCACGAAATTTTGAGAAATTTGACGAAAAATTCATGTCCGAAATTCGCTCATATATCGCATTAGAATTGTAGGGGCCTCCTACTGATGCCTTTGCACCAGAAATTTTGGGCAAATTCGCCTGGAAAATGGCGATTTTTCTATTAAAACCTATACTCATATTAGCCTTTCATAGATGACAAAACGTAGACAATAGTTAGCGATAAATCGTAGGCCCCCCACAGATATTAAAAATCTAATTGTAGATTCTTAGAGGACATATAAGGGGCTTGAAATGGTGTGAGTTTCAAAACAATCGGAGGACACAAAATTTTTGCGACGAAAAAAACCCTGGACTAACCATCACGAAATTTTGAGAAATTTGACGAAAAATTCATGTCCGAAATTCGCTCATATATCGCATTAGAATTGTAGGGGGCCTCCTACTGATGCCTTTGCACCAGAAATTTTGGGCAAATTCGCCTGGAAAATGGCGATTTTTCTATTAAAACCTATACTCATATTAGCCTTTCATAGATGACAAAAAGTAGACAATAGTTAGCGATAAATCGTAGGCCCCCCACAGATATTAAAAATCTAATTGTAGATTCTTAGAGGACATATAAGGGGCTTGAAATGGTGTGAGTTTCAAGACAATCGGAGGACACAAAATTTTTGCGACGAAAAAAACCCTGGACTAACCATCACGAAATTTTGAGAAATTTGACGAAAAATTCATGTCCGAAATTCGCTCATATATCGCATTAGAATTGTAGGGGGCCTCCTACTGATGCCTTTGCACCAGAAATTTTGGGCAAATTCGCCTGGAAAATGGCGATTTTTCTATTAAAACCTATACTCATATTAGCCTTTCATAGATGACAAAAAGTAGACAATAGTTAGCGATAAATCGTAGGCCCCCCACAGATATTAAAAATCTAATTGTAGATTCTTAGAGGACATATAAGGGGCTTCAAATGGTGTGAGTTTCAAGACAATCGGAGGACACAAAATTTTTGCGACGAAAAAAACCCATCACGAAATTTTGAGAAATTTGACGAAAAATTCATGTCCGAAATTCGCTCATATATCGCATTAGAATTGTAGGGGGCCTCCTACTGATGCCTTTGCACCAGAAATTTTGGGCAAATTCGCCTGGAAAATGGCGATTTTTCTATTAAAACTTATACTCATGTTAGTATTTCTGTAACGATGCTGAAAAGGTGTAGACCTAAGAAACAGAGATTTGACTTTTATGCCTCTTTCTATACAAGCGATTTCTTGTATGAATGGAGCGAAACTTGCTATTAGTTAAGAGGAATACGGTTTTATCTGACGCGGAGATCGGTTTGTCGAACGGCTGTCTATGTGGTCTGCTCAGATCAGTTCAGGATTTGAAGGTAATTTTTGCTGAAATTTCCTGTGGCAGGGGCTTGTCTCAGATCCCATTAGGTAAGCTAATGATCGTTATCATAGCCACGAGATGGACGCAGAGATTATTGCACAGTGACAGCATGAAGCAATGGGTGCGTAATGTATGGATGGTCCCTAGGTTGGCTTATGTAGATTTGAGCATGCGTATTACGTACATTCGGTGAAGAACCCACTCTTCCCAAATTCTAAATTCGTTAGCAACTTCCCGTCAATTCCTGACTAATACATTGATGGCCCTTATGCGACGGAGTGATGGCAAAATGATTCAAGGCTGGAGCGCGAAATTGTTTAGTTTAACGAACATTCGCTAGGGGCGCTATCTTGTAGTTGCATGGTCATTCGCTAGAGGCGCTATTAGTAGTTGCATTGGCATTCGCTAGGGGCGTTATTAGTAGTTACATTGGCATTCGCTATGAGCGCTATTTAGTAGTTACATTGTCATTCGCTAGGGGCGCTATTAGTAGTTACCTTGGGATTCGCTAGGGGCGCTATTTAGTAGTTGTATTGTCATTCGCTAGGGGCGCTATTAGTAGTTACCTTGGGATTCGCTAGGGGCGCTATTTAGTAGTTGCATTGGCATTCGCTAGGGGCGCTATTTAGTAGTTGCATTGTCATTCGCAGGGCCTTAGCAGTGGCGGCTCTAGGATTTGGCAAGTGGGGGGGCCGTTGGGGGAGCAACTTCTAACCATGGGGGGCCAACCATTTGTTGTTTAATGTATGTAGCATTAAGTATAGGATCCCAACTGGGGCCACTGGAGGGGCCAGGCTCTCAATAGGGGGGACACGGGCCCCCCTGTGGAGCCGCCACTGGGCCTTAGGGCAAAGTCGACGATACGACGAGGCACTTTGGGTGACATCATATTCAAATCCTTTGAATTAAACGTCCTCTGACATTTCATTGTTCAGAGGGTTGCATCGAGACATCTCAAAATCTGTTAACATTGTGCTTGTACTCTGTTTGATTGAAGCAAACCCAAAAGAAAGACTGAGAGAGAGAGAGAGAGAGAGAGAGAGAGAGAGAGAGAGAGAGAGAGAGAGAGAGAGAGAGAGAGAGAGAGAGAGAGAGAGAGAGAGAGAGAGAGAGAGAGAGAGAGAGAGAGAGAGCGAGAGAGAGAGAGAGAGAGAGGAGAAATGGACTATTGCAATGGTACTAAATTTGCTATATTTTTCTATTTAATTGTAATATATAAATAATAACATGCTGTGCAGAAATTTAGGAGCTGGTGTTTATGCAAATAATGGTCTAAATAGAAGGCTTTGGCCTAAAGTTCAAACAGACCAAAGAATTACCTAATAATGCGCAGAGTTATAAAATAGTCTCATGAATAAAACATTAATTATGTGGAATAACAGGATCACATTAACAACAAATCTCTGCAGTGAACACTTTCTGCAACAAGGTAATTAAAGAATCATCAAAGGCTGAAAACTCAGTTGCCATCACTTTTGCACAAATCTCATTAACCTATAATTTTAATTAGGGGCCATCCATAAATGACGTCACGTGATCTTGGCAGTTTTTTTACTTCCTCCTCCCCTCGTCACATGTCGTCACAAAAAGCCAGACCCTCTCAAATATGAAATTAGAAATAAAAATTAGAAATACGGACATAAAAATATATTAATGTTCTTACAATTCAAAGTATGCACAGCTGTTGAAATGTTTCCATCGACCAAATCCTCACAACTTGTTTTACGCAAACACAGTCGAATATATTTATCAAAGTTAAAACAGGGATCACATAAGATGTGTGTGTGTGTGTGTGTGTGACATGCTGAGCAACAGAGCAGCACATCACTTTGATAATAGAGCTTTGGTTAAAAACAAATCTAATAACAGACATCATGAACACATTGAACAGACATCTGCAACTGATTGGTAATTAAATAAAACTGACCATAATATAAGGACACAGCTGCTAAGGAAGCAAATCTGTTATGCATTTCTTGTGCTTACAGGGGGGCGCAAAAAACCGGACTATATTAAATGCAAACCTAAATGTGACTAGTCCTGTTTTTTGTGCCACCCTGTATATGAGTTGTGCTAGCCCCTCAACATCACCACACACAGTCTAAGAGTTTACCGGTAAATACAAAAAATAAAATCATAATGTAATTCAGAATATCTTGCATCATTTCTTCATTGCTTTTTCATCTATTTATCGTCATTTCGTCTTCCACATTGTTACATCAAGGTGCTTTTTTAAAATCCATTTTCTCATCAAATGAATTTTACATGAATCACGACCTGATCGAGTTAACAGCAAAAAAACCATCAGTTTTTTTTTATCGGAAGGGATTAAGTGACACGCTCAGTGGCTTCATCTGGTGATGAGCAGTCGTTTGGTGAAAGAGAGCGTCGTTGAGAGCTCTGAAAGTTGCTGTTGTCATGTTCTGTGCAACTCTTATTAAGTGATTGGATTTCACTTTTTGCTGTCCACTGTGTTTGCACTTCGAGTGAAGACACATCAGCAAAAGCGCGTTGATTGTCGGCATCATCACTGGTTGCTTGATCCTGACCAGGACAGTCTCTGCCAAGGTCAACGCTGTCTCTGAATTCACCCGATCCTCCTGCTGCCATTTTCCAAAGTCCCATCTCATCAGATATATCGGTAAGAGACTCCTCAGACAAGTGTCTTAGAAGGGGATGATGCTGCAAGTTACTAAATACAACTTCAGTACACATTTGCTTACAGTCTACAGCTATATGGCCTTCCAGCGGTCTCTTACAATGTTGTTGCTGAGAGCGTGGTTTACCGAGTAAAGATGGCAGAGAATGAAGATGATGACGATGAAGATGATGCAAAGAATGATGGGCAACATCTGGTAGACTGCAGTACATTCTCTGCTCATCATTGCTTAAGAGTTTTTCAAGTCTGCAATGAGAAGGACGAAGCGACTGAAGCGAATGTCTGAAACGCTGTTCATCCTCCTCGCTGACCATGCACCGTCTGTCCCTATCACAATGCAAGGATTCCAATGCGGGGAGAGAACGACGAGATGGCTGCTCTGCTTCCTCTATGGAGCTGCGATTCCCAGAGTCGTGAATTATATCGGAGCGGGAGCATCGTTCGGATGACGGCCGGTTCTCTAAACCGATGACGTCACAACGACGCCTCAAGTGCTCGTGGTTACTCGACAGCAAATGTACATCACCGGAGCTATCACAGTGGGGGGAAAGGGGAGTCACCGGACCTTTCGGACGCGCCCACGGAGGTTCCCCCTGTTTGCAGATGTCAGGTACTTTTGATAACCGAGGGTCTGAAAGGTGAAAGCTGTGAGCAAATGGACCTGTCGCCGTGTGTGAAGAGTCACAGTTCAAAGCGGAATTACTCCATCCTCTGATACAACTGATCAATGGACGATTGCTTCCGTTGTCCTCAACAGCATCGTAGCTACTGTTATAAGCTCTGATTAGATTCTCAACATCTCTCTTCTGTTCTGATTCACCTAAAATATTACCAGGAAAAATATACAAAGAATTTCCACTTGATATTTAAGTTATAAGTGTCCAACGTGAGTTTTAAAAGCAGGGCATCTAATGTAAAATCATTAACTATTTGCTGAAAAGGTCTAACCTAAGCACCCTGTAGAAACTCTATCATCATCATCATCATCATCATCACCATCACTTGATGTGTTCCGGGTGAAGATGAAGTCAGCCGGAAGCGACTGACGCTTTGCACTGGATTTGCTGTTCAAATTCATTCGAAGCAGAGTTTGGGCATTTAGGCTGAAAATAGCCTCATTAGCTGGCAAAAAGGATGAGGCTTTGGAGACACTGGAACCAGACGATTTGCCAATATAAACCACTTCTTCCTGTAAACAAAAATGCAGCTTATTAAGCCACATAACTGCCACAATATATTATACATCTCTTTTCATAAAATATGATCGGAAATTAAGGGCAAACTTCAGAGCATCAACTTCAAAGAATAACAGGCATTGGAGGTCATGTACCTATTGTGAAATCATGTAATAAATGACAGCTCAGTTATATGCACAAAAACTAGGAGATAAACTTAATCTTCTATAACACCTGTTCAAATTCAGGCCTACACAAGTTCAAACTCTACAAACATCTAAAAATACATTCAAGGCATATTTAATACAGTTACACTGTTGAAAGACATGCCAAAGTTCTCAAGAAAATAAGTTCTAATTCTATCCAAAGCACACTGTGACAACCTGTCCAATACAGGTAACAATTAATAACTTCTATAATTTATGTTGACCTCAAATATTTTTCAACTATTAAACGGCCTTATTGTCAATGACTATGAAGATTGCACTGTTTCCTGTATTTGTGTTAAGACAAGATGAATATTGTTGATCTCCAGGGATCTGTTTGTCTGTCCTCTCTCTCTCTCTCTTCCACTTTAACGCTCCAAACCAACTGACTGACTTTCAGATGTATCTACTGATAACCATCTTTATTTGAATGGTGACACAACTCCTCCATGCATTTGATGATAAAACTTCTACCTTATATTATGACTGCATCACTCTCATCTGCCTGTCTGTAAAATTTCAGCCCTGAATCTGTAATGACAAGCCTTGCTTCAATCCTTTATTATTAGTATTGTATAAGTCAGAAGAGTTATTGACCAAAGCATAGAATATTTAATATTTCCTACAGTCTTTCTAAAAACACGTAAAATTTAGGACAAATGAAGGAGATCTAAGCTTACATTAGTGGCAATGTGAAGCTTGTATCTAGATTTTTGACTACTCTAAACATAATCTCAGTCCTGAGTTTAACAGAGAACAAGAATATGAAGTGAAGTCATCAAAGAATTTACAGTCTGAAGTGACTGCATCTTCTGAGACTGCTTCTGCATCTTCTTTTCCTCCTCCAGCTCATGTTGTATTTCAGCTTCCATGTCCATTTCATCGTCAATGTGCTTGTGTGATTCCTATTTTCAACAACAAAACAAGAAAGAGCAATGAAGTCATTGAGATTTTCAGACTTTGACATACTTCATTGTTTTAAAAGCAAAAAGCAAATAGCACCAGTAATGCTTTTCAGAATAGTATGGAAAACCGTAGTAAACCCAGCAGTTAAAAACACCTGTGGCATTCAGAGCTGCTTCTTCTGGCGATAATTGAGAAGTGATTTATCTTCTGTGCATCTCCTAAGCACCAGAAGTTAAGAGAGAGAACACTGCAACCGAGCATCATCAAAGAGTCATCAGAAAGAGGAGAATGAAATGGACTGGACACATACTCAGAATGGAAGAAATAAGAAACCCAAAATGAATTTTCAACTACAAACCAGAAGGGAGAAGATCTAAAGGAAGACTGAAGAGACGATGGATGGATGGATTGGAAGAGGATCTGCACATGGCAGGACTGAATCTCAATGGAAAAACTGAGGAAAGACACAGAATAACTTTAGAAGAAATAGCAAAGGACAGAGAACTTTGGAGAGACGTCATGGAGAAGTTGATAGCTAGACACAGTTTGAGGACGAAGACCTTGCCTGACCTAAGCACCATCCCAAAATGCTATGAACTAACATCATAACCATGCATCAAACACATTTATGTGCTTCGTTATTCACTAAGATTTGACAAATCAGCCTCAAGCAAGTTTACCGGGACAAAGTATTCACCAAAGTCAGAATTTGACACTCAGAATTAAAAACTCAAGTCTTCAAATCATTTGCAAACAAACATAACTGCTTGAAATAAATTTAAATTCACAATGCATTATTTACTAAATCAATAATAAATAAAACACCAAGTGGCAAACCATGCTGACTAAGCAAAGCACATTCCTACTGCTCACTACGTACGCATCATGTACCATACAACAGCTGCATTGAAAATAATCTAAGCTCTACATTTGCAACATCTACTGATCTTGTGTTGAACTTTGTTGCCAACATTGATTTACTGTTTGCACAGCACTTTATTTAACTCAGCTACAACCACATGCGGCTTCAAATATGCAGCGACAAATACACACATGGATACCAATGACGTACAAAAGGCAAGAAACATGCACACTAATTGCAAGAAATATTTACTGCAAATGTTGACATAATTTTGCCAGAATCAAACACAATATTTGATTAATAAATTAACTTGATTCATCATGCTTCAGGTGCACAGATATAAACAGCTATAACCACAGCTATACAGCTATAACCACAATACACTGCTTAACAGTAATTTTATAAGAATTTATCATCGAAAGTAATGTAATGTAATGTAATGGACAGATGACATCATTAGTATTAGTTAGGTATTTTTACAGCAGTGAACAGCATCTTCAAAATGACCAACAGATTTTCTAATCTTGTATAAACAACAGCATCTCAAAATATAGACGTGAAATCTGCAAGAGTTCCTTAGCAAGGAGACATTCTCACGACAAAGATACAATTGTCAATTTCTCTACAGGTCTTAACAGTACCAAGTACTAATACTAATACAGTTACATCACATCATACTACTAACACCAAGTACACAAATACTTAACATCACCATCACCATCATCACAGTCACTGCAAGACACATTGAACACTTTCAAACAAATTCCTCTAAATGTCATTTGATAGAGAAGTTCGAAAAACAAAGAAGTAAGTTCATCATGCAGCAAAGTCATCTCTGTAAAGACCCTTTTCTGAGCTCTTAAAATTTAAGCGATGATTTAAGCATATTGCGGCAATCATAGCTTAGAAACCTTCCGGTGAAATTCGTTTTCCAGACTAAAAGGGTGTTTACCACAGATGCTGTCATTCTGCACTGCTAATACATTTTCTAGCCGCATGACAAACACTAAACACAGTGTCAGGCAGACTGCAGCATTTCTACAAGAGTGACAAGCAGCAGCAGCCAATCATTCCTTCAGTGAACCTGATCCATGACCTGCAGACATCTTGAGCCAAGTGGAAGATCAAGGCGATCCACATCATCAAATTTCTTGTGAGTAAAATTGTTTGGAGTCTCCTGCGATGAATCTTTACCAAGCGACTCTCTCTCCTGTTTCTGAGTTTCATCATCACAATCACCATTTGCCATCTCCTCAACCAAATAACGTCTTCCGTCCTTTTCACGATGAAATTTCGATTTCACATCAAATAAGATTAAACTTAAATTAATTAAATTAATTTTCAGGTCTCTAAATACTACGATCGAACAAAGCATAAACAGAAATGGTAAACAAACTGACTCAAATACATTTATAATAGATAATCAGTTTTTGTATAGAACATTTGCATACAAACATGTACAACACTTACATTTACCATATACATCAAGACTAAGCAAAACCAAGGATCCCCAGAAAAAGAAACTAAACATTTAAAAAGATAATCTAGCACTGTCATAAATATTGTTTGGTAGCACAATTAAGATCCAAGAAGTGAAAATGATCTGTGCTTCCTGTGCAAATGCAGACAACTACCAACTATTTTTACGGTCACAGCTGGGGCGGTCACAGCTGGGGCGGTCACAGCTGGGGCGGTCACAGCTGGGGCGGTCACAGCTGGGGCGGCTACAATGTGATACCGAAATTTATTAGAATGAAGTCAAAGACAGTGAATAAAAATATAGAAGAAATACAGATTTTCACCTCGAGATGCTTCATTAGAACAGCAACGACAACATTCACCAGCACAAACTGCGCCATCAGAACAAAGATGACAAAGAAGACGGGGGCGATGATCGTGCTGACGCAGCAATTGCGGACGCAGTCGTCCCTCGTGTCGCAGTCGTCGCGTAACGTGTCCTGAAACAACGCAACACATCTGAAGCACAGAAGCTGCTCAACTGAATCTCACAGATTCCATCCAACAGAAATATAATCTTCAAATATACTGTTTGTTCACTAGATTTTCCCAAACAGAAAGACATTTAATATGTCAAGGAAATGATAAAACAGCAATGAGCACATCCGATGACAAAACTAATATTGAAATATTAATCAGATCATTTATTAATATTAATCAGTTTAATTAATATTATTAATTTACAGTGAAATGTCTCAGTTGATCCCTGGGCATTTGCTGTACATAGAGAATTTAACTCATTTAGTCATCATGTACATGAAAGAAGAACAAATCTAATAGTAGTAGTAGTAGTAGTAGTAGTAGTAGTAGTAGTAGTAGTAGTAGTAGTAATAATAATAATAATAATAATAATAATAATAATAATAATAACTGGGCTTTATGTGGTTTAATAGGATTTCTCCTGTAGTTGTTTTGTCCCTAACTATGTTGCTATATAAAAACCAAATGCACACTCTTCTTTCTTTAAGTTGTATTCAAATGTCTAATTCCAGGCTTTTTAAACTAAAAATACTGACCTTCATGATTCCATTCCAGTTGTCACCCGTTGCTACACGGAAGAGAGTTAGGAACGCCATTCCAAAGTTACGGAAATGAGCGTGCTTGCTCAGTCCCTCACACGGATGTTCTACAGAGCACTCTGCAAAACAGAGAAAACACTGACATGTAGAAGGACTATTAAAACAGTAGGCTATAGATATGCAAGAATTCAGAGGAGTGAAGAATCGAATTATATCCACATTTTCTTGTGTCCCCATCTTCATTGCATCAAACCATACTAGAATAATCAGTATATTCGGTCTCAATTTTATTCGAGAGCGTTCGAAATGCCACGAAAAATGGTCAACTATTTCAATCGACATTATAAAGTCATTATAAAGACTTTCAGAAATCTATTCTCTGTCAAATGTCTACAAAGTCGATCGAGAGATAAGAGGGGTCTTCAGATAGCTGGTTTCTTGTATCACAGGTTTTATATACCACAAAAATATTATAAAATTGATACCCTGTTTGACATTGTCCTGCAGAAAGACTATTCCTACAGTACTATTCCTATTGAAACAGTAGGCTATAGAAATGTAAAAATTCAGAAGAGTGATGAAACAAATTATATACATGTTTACACATCCCTGCAAAGTAATATCATCACACCTGCTCATTCTTAAGTGTTTAGTCTACCAATAGAATAGCTGTAAGGGAACTGCAGTGGTCAGTAGGTCCTTGGGACATTGTGGTTGTTATGAATCTGTAGGATTGATTTGTCAATGTCAACTGTTATTGTGAATCTCTAACTGTTTGCTGTTGGTGCATAATGCCATAATGCTCTTCAGGTAAAACTCATCTTTTAATCTTTCATACCGTAAGTGTACAATGATGCAAACTGCAGTCAGAGCATCATATAAGTTAGAGCAAACCTTGTGTCACTCTGTCAATGACTTGCATACAATAATCTTTCCCAATTTGTCACTCATTCATTCACTCACATTCCTGTCAGGTCAGTCACATATGTTTAATACAAACAGCTCAAATACAAAGCCCTATAAAGATACATAGGATTATCATATTTATATTTGTATCTGGTAAACCAATAACAAGAAATATTTGCTAACCAACTCGCCCAAACAATTCGACGCCAAGAGCAGCAAAAATGAAGAAGAGGAGGAAGAAGAGCAAGCCAAGATTCCCCACTTCGGGCAGCGCCTGTACCACCGTGTCCAACAGGGCACGCACCGACTTTGCCATCTTCAGCAGTTTCAACACTGTAACAGTAGTACAGTTGATAAGCCGTATGATTGTTCATTTTCTGGATAAAGCGTGAAATTTTGAACATTGACACTTCTTATAATTTAGTAACATTCTGTCCAGAGGCATTCGAATAAACTTAGGGGTAGGGGTACCCCTAGGGCTAGAAGTATGGCATTCAGAATTTTGCCTGTGATATTCTCTATTTCATAAAATGGACATTTTTAAGGACATTTTTAAACTACAGAGAATGGTATTGGTATGGCATTCAGAATAAGCCTATACAATTTTGCCTGTGATATTCTCTATGTTTTTAAAAAAACATTAAAATGCGTTTTTAAAAAGCGCAGAAAAGCCCGGATTTGACATTTCCAAAAATAACGACCAATGAAAAAGTCTCATGAATATTTTTAACAAATATGGCGTCCACAGCTGGCTTCAACATAAAGACTTATGCTGACGCATGGTATTGGCAGACGTGTGAATGGCTAGCACTTTTGACAGAGAAAGGAATTTCATGCTGCCACCTCAACTTCAGTTCACGAAAGAAAAAGGAGAAGTTGATGAAGATGATGATAAATTATTAGAATCTGCATATTAAGTCAACTTTTGCAAATCAAAATTAGCAGCAGATAATAATCAGGGACAGGTCAGAGCGTGAAATAGCATTTCAGGACCTAGTGTCAAAAACCTTATAAAAATACATTGAAAAAGAAGTAATTAAAATGAAAAGAGAACACAACAGAGAAGAAGACTTCTGTGCTCAGAATTTGCAAAGTCAAATTTATAGGAAGCACCGTACCACTGTCTCTCTGTCTCTGTCTCTCTCTCTCTCTCTCTCTCTCTCTCTCTCTCTCTCTCTCTCTCCGAGGAATAAACACTTCTGGCTGAAAAAGACCAAGAAGAAAATAACGGTGTACTAATCTTGAGTAGGAACGCCGACTCACCTCGAGCTATCCGAAGGACTCTCATGACTCGAATGATTGTTGGATTAATGGGAATTACTCCGGATTTCATTTCCTCTAAAATAATTCCGGTAATGGAAAGAAAGACGATAGCAAGATCCAGTTGATTCCACCTGCAAACAAAACATGTCCTGTCACAACAAAACAAATAAAAATCTTAGATCAGCAATAAGTAAAGATACATGAAACAAAGTAGTAATGTGCTGTAAAGCAATGTAATACAATGTAAGATTTACATAGCGCCTACTTGGATGCAGTCTGGGTTTATGAGTCACATAGTGCTTTAATAGTGTCTGCCCAAGTCACCCCGCCTGCCTCTTCTTCTTTTTCTTCTTCTTCCAGATCCTCTAATTGGTAAAAGTTCTTTTTTGATACAGTCTCTCCGCATTTCTCTCATGAATATAGCGGCCATTTTGCTATCATCTCCAAAAGCCTCTTCTGCTGCTTTCTCCTGTATCCATTTTTTTCTCTTTCTTTCTGTCAATCTAATATTTAGGTTCAGTCTCATCACTTTCATTTCAAAGACTCCAATTTCTCTAACTAAGCGTGCATGATTGAGTGCAGTACAATGGAACAAGTATCAATTTAACAATAAATAAAAATCACAGACATTCACATAGATACCAAATATAATCAATTGCAGATAAAGATTTATCATCTCTTATCTGCATCTTATCCTACCTGTCTCTCACATATCGTATCAGTCCAAGCGAGATAATCTTCACAACAGCCTCCAAGATGAACACAGAGGTAAAAAAGAAATTGAAGATCTTGAGGGCAAACTTCAACTCCTGTGTGCAAACAACAGTTCAAAAACCCAATTAAGAATATTTTTAAATTCAGCAACACAAGATCCAACCTACTCTGTTGCAATATTTCCTGAAATTCTGCAGACATGATATACTGTATCATGTATGATCATAAGCTGATGGGCCCACAGTTCAAAGGTTATCACAGATGATGTCTTGAAACAACTCTTCTCATGGCACATGATTGTTTATGAATATTTACAGTTTAATCTTAAATATCTTTGACCATTTTTTGGTAAGACATGGATAAATTTCTTCATTTCCTTGCAGCTAAAATTTCAGACATTGGGCCCTAATGTTCAGTTTCTCATGTGCCATTAAGTTTTCCTTCAATATTCAGAGCACTCTACTCTGCCATTCTAAGCAAATTGTGCCTAACTTTATTCTTTTTTTTCTCAGTAACAAATCCCCATTGCTGTTATTCCAAACGATATCTTTAAACAGTGCCCTGAAGCGTTCTAGGACCTATAAAGCAGTTACTTTGGCTACCATATGCTTATCATCTTACATCTTCCCATCACCTTATGCTGTTATCTTCCTGTTACTGGAAAACTGACATTTCCAGCAAATTCAATGCCTAACTACAGATCCACCCCAAATTGAATTTTATTATTGAAATGTATGCAATAAGTGATGCTTAGTAGATTCAATACAAATGTTTTATGGTATAATATTCTAATGCCTAAACAATCAGCAAAGACCAAAGTCATTCGACAGAAACAGTTCATCTGGCTGTTCATAAAAAAATTATAAATCAGAGAAACGCCTCATTCAGTTGAGTTCATCATATCTCTCATGTCTGATGTCTCTCCCTACCTCAGGCATCATGTGGAACTCAAGAGCCATTGTGATGACGTTTAAGCCGATAACACCGGCGATGGAGAGATCGAAGTACTTGCTGCATACGACCGTGTGCAGAAGAAGGCGCGCCTTTGAGTAATGCGACCAGTACGGCAACTCACGCAATCCTATCAAACAACGACCAAACTCCTCAACGACAAATCAACACAGCCAAACAGACCACAAAGGCAACAATCACCCGATGAGACTTTGAAATTTCAAAACATACCAGACTGCCACAGACTGCCCCCCCAAAGGAAATATCCTGACTCGTCAGTTAACCTTAGCATAAGTTAATTTCCTCAGATGTTCACTTTCACACAATTATGCAGTTCACTTTCAACAGAACAGCATGCAACAAAGCTGGAAACATACAAAGTTCAGCATAGATTCCTTCCATCAAAGCATCTAAGACTCAGCACATGCAGCTAAATAGAAAACTCAATGTTGAAAGTCACTAATCAGGTATTGTCACAAACAACTATGCAAAGAAACGTATAATTTGCAAAGAAAACATAACTAGAATAAAGACACAATTCTCCATAATAATATAAAAGATAAAAGAGCAAAATAATAACTCATTTAGATGCAGAAGAGGACCCAATTCTCTGCTAAATATTCTAGCAATTTATTTCCATTACACCGCTATTGGCTATGGCCATTGTAAAAGGCGTCTTTAGACACACATGCTAAATGAAAGATGACAAATAGATTAAGATTCGAATGCTGGGAATAGCGGCTCCCACACAAAGGAAGTACCACACAGAGAATGGTGCAATGGTGAAAGTGATTGGTGTAAATACAGTCCAAGAGTTAAGCAGACAAGAACAGGAACAAACTGTGTAAATGGTATCAGACAACAATGACCACTGAGATGAGCCGAATGATGACGAAGACGACTTTCATAACGTCAAAGGCATCATTAATAGTAAAGTAAAGGCTTTCCCATGCCAAGATTCAAGCATTGGGACCGGTGCTGATCTCCGGTCACTTATAGGCATACAGTGATGCACGGGTGGTATATGCCATTAGCCCTAGAATAGGTTGCCAACCAAACATCTAGGCCTGCGCTTTACTTCACAGCGAACGCTGCTCCTCAATTTGATGTTATAACCGCCCTCTAGAGAGTAAGGCTGAGTCGACCTTAGGGGCTCCTATGGGATTTGAACCCGTTCCGTCAGTGTGTCTGTCCAGGGTGTACCGGGTAACCACTTCTGCCATCTTCCTGTCCTGTTAATAGCATTATAAAATCTGGGAAGGAAAAGAGTATTATTATGCAAGAATAAACATATAAACCAAGTGTAAGCACAGATCTAATATAATTAAATCTCCATATTTGAATTGCTGCTCAATATCCTACTTATAGTTTCTGATAAATTCTTAGACATATGAGCAATTATAAAAACCATAGCATCATTAGAAATCTAGAAATTGTAATATAAGTATTAAAACTGCAATTTTGTAGTAAATTACATCTAAAAGACTCTCACTGATCCTAGAGTTTGGCAAAAATAATAGAATTATGCACAAAAGAATTGGCACAAAAGAACCTCAACGACAAATGCTCTTCCAGAACATTCCAGAAAAGGTCAATATAAGAAATGCATACAATCATCATCATCATCATCGCTATCATCATCATCGACACCATCAAAACTTTGCTGAAAAAAACATAAACTAACTAACTACTCTACTGGTAAATAATAACATTGACAAACATATCTGAACATTATAAAAAAAGCCACAAAGCTGCAACAATTACGTTTGTGAATGTAGTAAATACGTCCATACACAATATGCACATCTGTGAGGTTGGTTCTCAATACATAATGATTAGTTTTTTTAGCTGTCACCTCACAAATTGCTTTCATAAATGAAAACTCACTGAAGGTAGAAGAATACCTCTGTTAGTATGAACAATTGAACATGGATATTCAACATTCAAATGAAGATGGATCTTATGGTACAGATAAACTTCAAGCAAGATTACAAGTACCTGATGATAAAATGGCTTATCTTCCAGGATGTACCTTTGAAGTACATTACACTTTAACTTTGACATAGACTGTGATATGAACACATGCAAATCCAATGTAAGGCATCGATCTATATTTGAGTTCAGTGTGGAAGTAACCAAGAATCAAATAGCAATGACTGTAGCTCAGACTAAGGTCAGCTCATAACCTAAATATCAATATGGTTTTTCTTGAACATGCCATCAAATGTACATTTCATTCATGAAAAAAAAAACTGCAATTTGAGTAAACCCCAAAGACACCTGAATCCAGTCGAATAGAGACGACAAAACCATTAAGACTTTAAAAGGCCATTAGTAGTTTTGCATAGCTAAAAATAACACGAAATCACATCGTAATATAGTTTAGTAAGAAAAAGAAACAAATTGAAAGGAATAAAAGAAGCAATATGACAATTAATAGAACTTAAAATGAAAGACAAATAACAAGGCTTCATCTTGTTCTTGCAATAGTTTAAGCTAATAATTTGACAAAGTAAATTTCCATCAAATGCAAGATAACCACTAACACACACTTCACATATTTCATTTGATGCTATCTTCGTCACATGACCAGATGTGAAATAAAATAGCTCCTTGGAAATTGCATTTAACTCTTTCAGAATGGCATTTATATATTGCATTTATATATTGCATGCCTTAACAATATGGCATTAATCTCTTGAAAACCCTATAAACTATATTGAAAACATTTTGAACTGTGACACTAAACTAAATTTGAACTCTTAAACTATGTATAATTTATGTAAACCTCAAGAAAGGGTAATTAAGAAACAACTTTTAATAAAGTGCAATAAAATCTAAAATACTGTGAAATTCTTCCTTATAAGTTTTAGTCTTACATAAGTAAGAAAGTTGAAGGAATTTTAAAAGAGTAAAACTCTTTGATAAAGCCCAAAAAAGAGGCAGTTGTGCCGCAGCCTTGTTACTTATCTTGAGCGCTCTACAGGGTCTAATTATGGGATTGGGAACTAACTGTACGAACCAGAACTGTCTCTAGGATGCACAGATATTTGAGCTTGCTCATCAGAGCACTTTATGGCTTCCATACTTCTCCGTTTCCTCTCCAGTTTCCTTGCGTGGTTAGCGGCGCGTCTTGCCTTCTCTTCCTGCTCCTGGCTTTCACGGCACTTGTGGAAGTTCTCAACCACGACTCCAACAAACATGTTAAGGACAAAAAAAGCGACCAACAGCAAGAACGAGATGAAGTAGATCAGTCGCCATTCGCTGTGGTTCACCTTTGGCTGAAACACAAAGAGACTCGGCTTCACCCTTACTGTCTCCCATCTTTAAAATATTTCATTCAGATTTAGATGCATGCACAAGAAATTCTAAACTGTCAATAATGCAATGTGTCAACTTTAACGTAACTAAATAATACTTCAAATGACGATGAGTTCTCTGTCTTAAGACAGGTCCAATTGGCTTTTCTTCACCCGGGAAAGAGATGAGTGGGGGTGGTTCCCACTGCCTTCCTCACCATAGACAATTGGCCATGGCAACTATTCATTGGCTATGGTTGGGTTCTTTCCAAGGTCAGAGAAGGTCATCTGAAAATGTTGGGTCATTCAATCCATTAATTCTTAAATGAATTTAGAGCTTTGAGAGAACTTTTGAAATAATGTACACAGGTCCATCGTTTTGCTGCCCTCTTTTTGAGGCAGAGGCCTTGACCAATATATACATGTGTGTCCATAATTGGTAATTCTAGTGACAGCTTCGTCAAAGGAACTGCTGCCAGTGAGAGAAGAGAATTGCAACAGTCAAACCACTAGAAACCAGTTTTTTCAAAGTTCAGAGACTAAATTCTTAAAATTCCGCATCACACTGAAAGAGCAAAGCACCTGTGCCCTAGAGCTCCTCAAATAAGTACTTCGTCAGAAACACACACACTCACGTGCGCACACACGAACACAAGCACAGATGCTCACATATTGATAATGCTGACCTGCAGATCAACTCCGACAGCATCGAGTCCGGTGTACATGATGTTCACCCATCCATCCTTGGACGCCAAAACAAAGAGCGCCATCAAAGCCTAAAGCAAAAAAAAGAAAACAAAAACCTCTGAAGTTCAGAAAACAAACACAACAATCGTCAACATTCGTCTAAATTTCCATCTGCAGTTAGGAAGCAACAGACTGTCATCAAAGCAAACAAACTGAGCAAAATCTCACAAAAAAATAAGAATTCAATTTAATCTGTAGGCCATCACAACATCAATTGTTAGCCATCAGTTGATGCCCTAGACATTACGAAACCAGCGATATAGAAATCGATTGAACTTTTGACTAAATTCATTCTCAAGGCTTTAGAATAGAGAAGAAGAATAAGGAAGACAAGAAATAATGCAAAGAACACTTTTTCCATTTCACTCACTAATTTTCACTTAAATTTTCAATACAGCTTCAAACTTTATAAGTTCATTGAATGTTAACGAGAAGTCAAATTACTCAAAAAGAACAACAGATGAATAAAAGTTTCACTTCATCTGCCAAACTGAAACTGCTTTAACAGCTCTGAATGAAGTACTGTTTTAAAGTATTCTCAAAACAATGCCATTTGCAAGTGTTGTTGGTGAACCAACAGAGGCAATGGAAACCTGAACAGTTGAGTGGAAATGCTGCTTTTCAACAGTTAATAGTCCTAGAAAAGTTGACTTAGTTATGCACCTGTCCAAGATTGTCAAAATTGTATTTGCGATTAACCCAGCGAAAAGGCGGTCCTTTGTTGATGCAGTCGGTTTTGTTGACGATGTTACTGACGTCTCCTCCTTCGCAGTGGTAGAAAGTACCTTTGAATAACTTCCATAAAGAAACTTAAGTTACTCTATTGGCTGATAAAGTTCACGAATGACAATCAAATTATTTAGAAAGAATAATTCTAAGTGGAGAGCTAAAACACAAATACGATAATGCTTCCACAACTAAATCAAATAATTCAGATTTCTAGATAATTTAAATAAAGAAAATCACATTATTCAAGATCACCGAGTTTCAACTTAAGACTTTAAAATTAATGAATCTGTTGTACAAACAAACTGTTAATATTATTGAATTAAATTAACTATTAAATATTAATTATTAATTACTAAATTGACATTTGAACCAATTATTCAGTTGTGTCTGGTCTTAAAACTGTCTGGTTGGACCTCAAGATAATGAACACACACCATCACATACTTATCACTATAAATTTCACCTTTAGGCAACAATCAATTGATTGTTCCCAATGTATCATCATGCATTGATTGTCTTCAGAGGCATTATTGTAATGACAGTAAAGAAGTCCTATGATTGATTGATTGATTGATTGATTGATCTATTGATTTTTGATTGATAACTGATCAATTCAATTATACAGAAATTGATAAACTGTAGGCAAAGGACAAGGACTAGAAGTGATCTTAACTTGGACACCAAGGATGCCAAAGATGATGAAGAAGGTGCAGCAGATGAGGACGATGTTTCCGATTGGTCTCAGTGAGGACAGCAGCGTCTGTACGACCAGTTTAAGTCCAGGAGCTCTGCTGATCACTCTGCAAGACATAACATGACACATAGGGGCCACCATGTGCAGCATTTATACGCTTCACATTAACAACATTATGCAACATTCAAACAATAAAAAGAAGACATTCTACGTGTATTTGCAACACTCAGAGAGTGCTACTGAGTGATTCTTCAGAGCAGTGGCAGCTCCAGGATTTGGAGTGGGGGATCTGTGTTGGGGTGGCAACTGCTAAACATGAGGGTCAACTATTTGTTGCTAGGTATGTAGTATAGGGGTCCCAACTGGGGAGCCACTGGGGGCCAGGCATTCAATAAGGAGACACAGGTCCCCTCGGGCCCCCTGTGGAGCCGCCACTGATTCAGAGGAGGCACTAGATAATTATTGTTACATTACATTACAAAACAACAGGTCAGTGAGTTCTTAATCCTTTTGAAAAAGCCAAAAAGACCAAACCAATGTGCAGACAATCTTATTCGGGTCATAAATAACGGTCAGTGTCCTCAAATTCATCCTGTGGTTGGTAGAACTTTCTTCAAGCAAATATTTTAAATATGAAAAGATTTCACAAGATTACTTGACATAATAATCAGCATAATAATAATTAGGCCAAAGTGAAAGCATTCTGTTGAAATGAGATATTTCCCATAACAATGTATTCTATTTATTTTCTATATTTATCACAGCTCATACAGCAATATACAACATGCAAATACACAAATGATGAAAGTCTGTGATAGCCATTACCTGTAAGTTTTATGCTAAAACAATAAAAAAAAACATCTGAAATAATGAATTTTGTGTCTATCATTACTAACCTGAGAGGTCGTAGTGTTCTCAGTAGTCGAAATACTCGAAGAATTCCAAATATCTTAGGACTGTGAGAAGCAGTCAATGAGATTATGATGTCAATCAGAGATACTATCACAAGACTTCCGTCCATTACGTTCCATCCGCTCTTAAGATACGAATGTCTTCCAAGTATCAGACCCTTAGCAATTACCTGCCAATCAAAGAAACCGGTTGATAACAGTTTAAGATAAAACAAGATATCAGGCATCCGTATCTCTTCCACTTAAATAAACAACCATTTCCTGTCATTTCTTACTTTTCATGTTTGACAATAACCATACTGCAGCCCCTAGCGCCATAAACTCAGATGTGAACTGTGTGAGAATATGTGAACCTCTTTCTGCAGCTTCAAGATTCAATAACATCGCATGCTTTTAAGCCAATCCATCACAAAAGTTGTCAACAGTTACCTTAATTGTCATCTCAACGCCAAACAGCACGATGAAGACGTAGTTTGATATCGTCAGAAAGTTCCTTTCCTGAAAGAAAAGATCAAACGGTGACATCAGAGGAAATACGTCTAAAAGACCATTGAAGAACTTAAGCACTTAAAGCGAATAAAGGGTCTTCAATGAGCAGTCACATCTCGGCTTCAAAACAACAGTCAAGGCAGCCATCAAGAAAACAGTCTCAAAACTCAACTGTAATTCTTATGTATTAAACAGGTTCTCAAGAGGAAAAGGAAAACGTCTTATGAAGGCAAAAGGCAATGGATAATGCTATAGTTCATTAGCAATAAGACACATTTTGCACAGTTCAACCAATAGCAAAATTCCTTCCTACCTCTTGCAAGGTGATTTCTAACAGAGAGAAATTAGACTGAAGCTTTAAAAATACTCATAAATAAGAAAATAAGAAACTCAGATAAATAAGCATGTAAATGTTGCAACCAAATTTCAAAACATCTCATCCGTTAAATATCGGTAGTTCCTTTTCATGTCCAACTATATTTCAGATCATATATTGTGAAAATTTTCACTTTGTCACCAAGCTTTCCAATTTAAAATTCAATTAAAAAACACATGCGTTATTTCAAATGACATGGAACAAAATTTAGATATTTAGTATGGCATTGCTACATGCTTAGAGCCTCATAACAGAACAGCATATACATGGATGAATGGAAAAGTAAGCTTACAACACTGTCCACTGGTATGTCTGGTCTTTCCATGGCAAGTGTAATGCAGTTGAGAGCGATCAATATCAACACCAAATAGTCAAACCATCGCCATGTGATGATTCCCTGACACACGCACCGCACCCTTTCATCGATGAAAACAAACACAGAGCAGACGTTAGTAAACACTCCATCGAAACTTCATATTTCCAACACACAAATAGCTCTTCACAGATGCTGCTTAATGTGAGTCATCAAAAATGATTTCTGTGATTGCATTTTTGCATGACAATGCATTGATGCAAAACCTGACTGACTACTGACTGACGCCAAGCGCATTAGTAGGATGGTGCTATAGAAGTTCTTAGTCAGTAAGTGCTTTATTCTTGACTGTTCTCATTTGCACTGCATTGCAATGCATCTGTTGCAATCATAGAGACAGAAGCTAATTGAATGATGCTGAATGTTATTAGACAAACCTATTCGATGGATGAAATATGTACAGTGAATAGTTAGCCCTTGCTTCAAAGCAACCTTCTGGCTTTGGACACCACAGGTACGCACACAGCTGCAACAAGACATCATTCAACGATCAAATAAAACGCAAAGAAAATTTTGCAAGCCTTTTATCATACATATATGTAGACATATCTATGTTAAAAGTCACATGCTCATATTTCATCATATACTAACCGCCAGTTGCAATATAGCCTCTTACTCTGTCAGTTTCTACTCCATCTGCGTTCCTGCGATCGTCGCCAGTTTCTAAGTTGGATTCATCTGATGCTGCCGATAGGTTGTTGTGCATGTACTCTTCCCTTGGAGCGGTCGCGTGAGACGACCTCATCTTCGATGAATTTGACAATATCTGGCTGTTAACCGAGCTTCTGCGACTGAGCGGAGTTCCTGGACAGTGGCTGCAGATGGAATTCTGTCGACTCAGCGTAATTCGATTGGCGCCGCCGCCAAGAACGCTGCAGCGACGCCCGATCTTGATGTGAATTGAGTTCGGAGGCATGAAGGCGATGCGTTGGTTATTCAGCGGCTCAACAAATTTCTGATCACTGAAATTATTTCAGATAACTACAATGTGTAGACAAACATTTAAAATGAGCAGCTATTAAAGTTATGAAACAAATCTATTCAGTGGCAACAAAATCTCTCTGTGCACTAGAGAATAAAACCCACTTGGAACTGGATTTGGAATTTGGATGCAAAGGACGTTGAACGGCATCTTCTGATTCTTCGCTTCTGCTGTCCGCGTGAAGTTCATCGGAGACCTTGAGGCAGTGTTCGTCATGATTTCGCGAATGGCTCAACCGCAGATTGGAGCCATGTCTCAGGTCAGGACAGTGAAGTCGACCAGAATTCTACATTGCAAATATAAATAAACATAGAGAGTATTTACACATGGTAAAAACACCCTGCAATTAGTCATTATTCAAATTAGTCAATTGTTTGCAGAATTCTCAATTTTGCAATTAGAGTAAATTTGTGAATTTGGAGCATTCCAGAGTGAGTGCAATTTATTGAAACAGCAAAGGAAATACTGCAAATAAAGAAGAGATGAACAGTTTTAGCCAGAACAGTGAATCTTGGCAATGTAAAAAAGGCTTTTTGGAATAACAGCGCTTTGGATTCCACTGGTATTCTGAATCCACCAATTATAACATGCACAACGGCAATACTGCTGCAAACTGTCTTTGATAGTAAACTAGGTTTTTAAATATAAATCACCAGTAAATGAGGAACACTTAGAAGCGTCTGCCAACTTTGCAGTTGCCAAATAGATGTGAAATGCAGTAATTTCGGTGGCTACAGTGTCCCCTGGAAGCTGTGAGCCTGTGCCCTTGCACAGAGGTCGTAAAGCAAGCACACAAAAGAGTACAATGGAGTGCACACATCTTTCCTGAAATTATTCGTTGCTTTCATACATGTACTTACAGATAAAGATAGTACCACACACCCCCTTTGCTTTCTTGTGAACTTGTAATGCCTGCATATAATTACTAACTTCTAACTGTGGCAAAGTTGACTTTCCATATGCTAAAAACATTGCCCCAGTCCCTCTGAAATCAACCGAAATCACCCGTGTCCTAGAGCACTGTGCATCCTCAGAGCACACAAAAGTTGACTATCCATGTACAGTTTTGCATACCAGAAATTCCAATGCACACACAGACTACAAAAAAAATTAGCGGGAACATTGACCGTGACTAGCAGCGTCATAAGCATAAGCTTTGAAGTTGACAATGATTTTTGGGTTGGGGTATAGTTGAGATGTTAAAGCGCTTTTTGTGGGCCTCAGCCTTGTTACAGAGCTATAGAAATTGTCCAGAATGAATGAATGAGTAAGTATAGAGACAGGTCAAAAGCTGACAACAGACCCAGGTATCCGATGCAGCATCCACCGTGAAGTTCTTGCGCATGTCTTTACTGGGACCGATTATCTCAGCGGGCGATCCCTGGGGAGTGGCCATTGGTGTTGCCGCTGTGCGTGTTATGATCGGGGGATTGAGAAGACCGGAGGATCCGTCAAAGGCGATCATTACGTCGTCATCCTCCTTCATCACAAAAAGAGGCGGCAGACCCTGGAACATCAGCTTCTCTGAAAACAAAGAATTCAGTTCAGGCGTTTCAATTACACCGGCATATTGGACAATCTGCAGTCCTTCTTAACCCTTTCACTTCCAGACCATTTGGCCAAAGGATTCCTATAGATAGCCTTCCTTCATGACCCTTTGGGCCGAAGAGCTATGTACCGTATATTAATAATGCATCGCAGTCCATAACATGGCAATGGTATTCAAACGCACTGATAGTTTAGTCTAGTACAGGTGCGTCTTGAGGTTTTTAGCAAATATTTCCATTCGCTTTGGCATCAACAATATCGTTGTAGATTCGGAGTACGGCGGTTTCCTTGGAGTGGCCTCGTCTGTAGGCAGACTGCTCTTTTGGCATGAGACTGGTAGATGATTCTTTGTTGTAATTTCCCTTGACTTATGCCAGTACAGAAGAAGGGTTGCCATAGCAACGAAATGGTCAACATGTCACACTGTTGACAAAGTTTTACAGGAAACGCGGAGAACTTTCGTGTCTTTATTTAGCTTAGATACACTTATGCCACAAAAGCAGCATTTCAAAAACTTTGATAAATTTAACAAACAGAAACTAGATCTAACAAAATAATAAATAAAATTACTTTAGCGGTTTCATTTTACTCATAAAAAGACACAAACCCTTCTCCTGATTATTCTTTATATCGTCTTTATTGGGACCTTTGCTCTGACAAATGGTCGCTGGATACAGTTTGAGTTCCTTGTTCTGATTTTCCAGTTTGTTTATGTCCTTGACCTTCTTGACCTGTGGTTCGACCACCTTCAGTTCCTCTGTTTTAACATCCTCTTCTATTGCCATTTCGTCGCCCTGTTGGAAAACAACCAGCTCAGCATGATGACCTTACGCATTTTACTAAATAATAAAAATAATTAGTATAAATGTAGAGGAAAGTGCTGGAAAATATACATAATGCATCAAAGTCCCTTTTTGGTGGAAAAAATCAAATCTGTAGAAATTCGAGTGAGTAGAACAGAGTTCTTTATAAAGAGTGATTTCCACCCTGACAAGCAGTCCTTATATATTGGCTTCCTGTCAAGTATCAAATTTATCAGTTTCCAACAGGTTATAAAATGACATTCTATAATGAATCCTTCTTGGATTCTTCCACAAGATATTCAGCAGGACTTTCATTTGTTGCTTCAGGCATTGGCAATAGATGCTTCTTGGCATGTGGCCTCATTCAGTCTCATTCAATGCCAGCATCACATGTTATCATCTTTTGGGTCTGGTCATAGAAAAGACCTGTTTCTCTGATCTAACAATGGACTCCATGACCTATCACCCTTAGACTGCCCCTTTCCTGTTGATCTCACCCACTCTCCTAGCTTGTCCTCTGACTCTAATTCAGTTTGGATTTAGTGCCCAATCATCGGCTAGTGCACTAGGCATTATGATAGTTGATTGATTGCTTGATTGAGTGATTGAATGAAAGATTGATTGACTGTTACTAGATGACCATATTATGGAAACTAGCCTATAATTAATCAAACAGCATTTACCTCGGCTGAAAACCCTTCAACAAGAATTGCAACAAGGAGATTGAAAAGAACGTAATTTCCAAAAGTCATTAAGAAGATGAAGTAGAGGGCAGCCCAAGAAGACGTCTTTGCCATTCCATTGTACAACACTTCATTCCAATCTTCTTGAGTCAAGATCTTAAACAGAAAAACAGATTAGCATCACAAAGTCATGTAGAATACACAAACAAACACTCTTATTCTTATCTTATTGCATTAGCTCTGAAACCAGGAGATGTTTTATCAGACAAACATTTTATTTCTCTGGCAGTAACATGTCAGACAGCATGGAGTGGAAGTTAATATGGTCTGCGTAATGCATCAAGATTTGCTGTGCTTCTATATGCTTGCAGCGATTGGCATTGAAATTGCAGCTGACAACAAAGAAAGGCTGCTATAATAGATACCTGACAAAGCAGCTGCACACAACTCTCAAGGCATGTGCAACAGCAAGCTGGTCGCAGGGATATTGTACAGGACACAGTACAGAAAAGGTTTGGAGATGAGAAAAAGTGTTGGAGAAAAGCAAATTTGTAAGAAATCCAGCTTTCACAAGTGCTAAAGAAATTCACAAGAAATTACATTACATTAAAACTTATTAACTAAGCGTCTGAACCTTGACTTCAATTATATCACTTCAGAAACTTTTGCAGCCTAAGCTTCTGCATGGTCCGAAGAAAAGATGGAAACCTCCGTGTCATAATAACAACATTTGGAATACAATGCTAAATATTCCAACAGATTTGAATACTGTAAATATTTAGATATTCACTTGGAAGACAGTGACGATTGCCCACAGTAGCGAGTCAAAATTCTTGCGATCGCACTTGCACACATCTTGAAGGACTTCGTGACACAAACACTGTCGTTTCTCTTGAATGTGAACGCATAATTTACCACCGAAGAGATTCATGCCAAGTATGCTAACACAAGAAAAATCGTTCAATGGTAAAATAACAACAACCAAATTGACAACAACAAAACCCTCCAAATCTATAGAGTTAAAGAGATGCCCCCTCTATCTAGACACAGCAGCTATTAAACTTTGTTTGATTTTATTCTACTAATTATTTCTGCACTCATCACACACAATCAGATAACTTTCTAGGAGGTCTTTACAACTTACACTCAGATAAATTAAACGCAGCATAGGAAGCTACGAATGAGGGAGTAATTGGAATATGTAATTCATCGTAATTATTACATAGCTGCCTTCCTGGCAGACAAATGGTGAAACAGTTATGCATTGAGATACATTTAAATGGCACATTGATTTTATCAGTCTTTTGAGGTTTTATGTGTAAGTCTTTATGTTCAAAAGATCAGTTGAGCTAAACTCCGGTTGAGTTTCCAAACTGGGAGTCAATATCCAACTTGTTGCCAATGGACACACGAGTGCCAACATTATATAATTTCTGATTCCCAAGTTCTCTAATCTGGAAACTCTTCTGAGTGCAAAGCTAAAGAGTGGGCTATTGAGGCAAAAATGCATTCAGATGCGAATATTTCCAAATTAAAATTTTTAAAATCACTCAGAGAATATTAAAACACATCTGGAACATTATTTATATGACTTTGTCAATGACATGTATGCAAAATAAGAGGAAAATCAGCCTCTCACCAATAATTACATATGTAACTGTCTTACAAATTAGAGTAAACATGATCTTATGTAATGTTTTGCTAAAGAATTCTTTGGAATAACTCACCTAAATATAAATATGAACAAAACAAGAAGGGCAAAAATGTTGCAACATTGTCCATCGTCTTGAGCATGATCACCAATTGGTAGCGAAGAGCGGGCAAAAATCGAACCAGTTTCAGAATTCGAAGAAGTCGGAATGTGCGCAAAACTGACAAACCACCGGCACCACGTTGCAACAATTCTACGAGACTACAACAACAGAGACATCTTAAATCATCTTCATCATCGTCGTTGTCATCAGCATCATGTATCATTCACGACTCATGGCAGCAAAAAAATCATGAATGTTAAGAGATGGTCATTTTAGTATATAATACATGCAATGTGCAGTCAGTTAAAAATTCCTTACCATGTTTATGACCACATACTATAATCTCAACATGTAATTTCTTTACTATTTAATGTAATTAGAAAGCAATAAAGCTTAAATAAAAACATTAGTTCTGGATTATCAATTTGTTTGACTTGTTGCAGTAATCCTATTAAAATAGATTCTGTTTCTGGTGAATTACGGGTGAAGAGGTTAGGAGTCGGCCAAACAGATACTGAATGATAATTCGAGTTAAATGGCTGATGTGCTAAATGAAGGCACAGCTGAAGAAAGGACCATCGACGATCAGGACAGAGAAATCTAAACTAAAAATGAAAAAGCTCTGGTTTAGAGGCTGAACTACGCACGTCCTAGGACAGATACCCATAATGCTCCACAATCTAGACCATAATTACTAAAACAAGCAATCAAAGCTATTAATTTGAATCAGCCTAAAAGGCAGAAATGGCAAATCGTGACAGCAATGGAAAATTTCTGCTGCAATACTAAAATTAAAATGCTCAATTGATCTAATAATTAATGAGAGGTGCACTGGGCTACAGAATTGGGCCCTGAAAATCACTGATCACTGACCCCAGGGGCCCATTGGTCACAGTTGCAACATTCCTCTTGAGGTTATTAAGCTGTGGTCCAATTTTATGCAATTCATTAAATTATGACAATCTACTAAAACCATGTGCAGTCCAGGGGCCCATAGAGTTTATTTACTCTCAGGGGCCCATAGAGTTTATTTACTCTCAGGGGCCCATAGAGTTTATTTACTCTCAGGGGCCCATAGAGTTTATTTACTCTCAGGGGCCCCTGTCAGGGGCCCCAAATTTACCTCAGGGGCCCAAATGCCCTCAGGGGCCTGACTCAGGGCCCTAGAGTTTATTTACTTAGGGGCCCATAGAGTTTATCAGGGGCCCCAATGAAGCCATCAAATGCCCCACTGACAACACCAGTTTACCTTAATATCACAATGAAGCCATCAAATACATTGAAGCCGTTTCTGATGTACTTGAAAGGACCTTCTGAAAGCACTTTGAGGAGCATCTCAACAGCAAAGAGAGTGGCAAAGAACATGTTACTGTATTCCAAGACAAGCGTCAAATCATCCGGCTGTAAACAACAAAACAAACCTTCCTCAGTTGTACATCAATCAATCAATCAATCAACTTCTATAGCACCACTATCATAATGCCCAGGGTATCAGCCGATGGTACACCAAATCCAAATATCATTAGAGCCAGGTCAGCCATCAATATAAGCCTTCCTGCAAAGTGATAAGGGATATAAGGGATTGGTTATAAATTAAACTTCCCTTCAAGTGATTCAGCAATTTTAAGTAATTATGCTGAAAATTCAATTTATTTATTGTGAAAAAAGAAACATTGCCATCAAAATATGCAAAACAAATGTCAGAAGTTTCCAAAGAAGAAGAAGAAGCAGAATAAGAACAGGCAGCAACTGTTCAGAAGATAACGTCCTTCTCTACAGAGAAAGTGAAGTCATACCTGATCATGAAACTCAATGCCCATACTGAGCGTGTTGACCAAGATGGCAAGAAGTATTCCTCTCTGGAAATAACGGTGTTCAACAAAACGTGTCACCTGTTGACGAAACAGTTTCCAGTAGTCTGCCAAAGAATAAAAAAATTCACATGATGATGATGATGATGATGATGACAACGATGATAACAATTATGATGAAAACGATTAAAGGCAGTAAAGTTCTCATACTAATGTGGTTCTCATGCTTATAATAATTGCCATGGAAATTGGGAGAGAAATTTCTACATCTCTATAATGGTAACTAATTTGGCATAATAATGCATCAATTTCAATATAAATGGTGACATTTCCACAGTGTTATGCTGCTATAAAAACATTGCTTTATACAGAGGTCTTTACATTAAGCCAATGATAACAATTATGTCACAATGAAATTCAAAATCTAATACTCACTTAAGAAACGATAACGATATTTTTTCTTTCTCTGTTCTTCCTCTTTGCAGCTGGAACTGGAAGAATCACTGTCATCATCATCATTATCATCATCGTCCCTGTTATTGTCATCATCATCGTCATCATTTTCTTCACTTTCTTCTTCATCAACGTTATCCTCCTCAAACCGAAACCTGACATTTGTTTCAAGTTCTGAATTTGGAGCTGAAGAAAGTGCTGCTGACGTCGACTTCTCTTCATTATCTGCTACAATCATAAGTGATCCAAGAAAGGCAATCATCAGCCGAAAGAACTAACACATACAAGAAGATTTTGCTTATTCTTGCAAAATCTTCTGCTTCAGCAGAAGGGCTGCATTTATAATGACCGATTGAATATATTTTAGAAAATATCCTTGAAATATTTATCACAAGTAAAAAAGTTATCTCTCAACTGACACAATTCAAACATTACAGTAATTCATCTTAAGTTTCATCCAAACGACTTCATTGCAGTTAAGCAGCAATCTATCTCTGCATATTAAGCAACAACTGACTAACATCTCAACTGTATAAAAGAAATCAGGAGACCACACAAGATGCAATTGGAGCCACATCCTCAATCCAACGGACAATTATTTTATCATTCTCTCTTTCCATGCATTCAGTCAATCAGTCAGTGATAAACTGTGAGAAGGGCGGATCAGCTATTCACAGGAGACATTACTTACTGTTGTAGACGGCATCTCGCGTCCTGTCTGTCAACGTGTGTTCCCGAGTAGCATTCGTCGACTGCGGCAGCATTTTATCACCGGTAAAACAAACAAAATTTTGAGCTGCAAAGTCTGTTGCAGACGAATTAGAAAAGTCGTCGTTGGATGGATGACTGCCATTCATCGATGTCGTCGCGTCGTCGTCGTCGTTGTGAGGCAGTTTGGTCGCCGAGGCGAAGACACCGGATCGACATCAGAGATCTCTGGACTTGCCCTTGGAGCCTGAGGACTGTCCGTGGCCATCGACTTCAGTTCTAAGGCAGTGCATCGTCTCTCTGATTTACAGTCGCCAAGGACAGTTTTGCCACGTTTTCGTTTTCTTCTAAGGTTTATTGCAAAATTTGGATCGACACCTGAGCTGCCAATAATCTGGGTTCCTGTCTTCCTTTTCGTCCTTCTTAAAAGTCGACTGAGTTTTCGTCGGGCACGGTGCATCAGATGTGCGATGTATTTGATGATTTCGTCATAGCAACCGCCGGGTTCCGCGCTGCTCGCGAGCGTACTGCTCGAATGGCAGCGCTTGCGCTCCTGCAACATCCTCTCTGTCTCGCGCTTCTTAGTTTCCGAGAACTGCGTTGCTATGACAACGAGGCAAAGGTTGATCATAAAAAACGCTCCAATCTAAAAATTTCAACACATGAAACATTAAAAATCACTTTCACTGATCACTGCACTGAATGTGGAGCCATGCAATAGAAAGATAAAACCAGAACAATGTAACAAGCATCTGCCAATATCAATGAAGGCAAGATGCTGCACAACTGAACACAATTTCTAAATCTATTCAGGTTATAAGTGTGATATTTCAGGGGTAAAATTCTAGTATAGAAATAAAAGCAGCAGTTGACAATTGTTAAAAGGATCAATGGATTCTAACTTTATGTAACAGAAAATGATTGAATTTTTCAGTTAAGTACAACAACAAGAGGCCAATTGATAAATAAAAAAATGAATTAACTGAAGCTTAGGCCTCAACACGTATCGTCACATCTAATGTTCATTTCCAAATTACAGTCTGTACTCGTAAATATAAAGATAAAGAATGCAGGGTAAGCAGACTGTACATCATGTCTGGTACTTCATTGATAAACAACACACATTGTAACAACTCAAGTGATCTGATACTCAACGACTCAGTCTAATGCATTAAATCTGCCTCTCTGTGCTGTCACAATCTACAATTGTGACATGATTGATATGCTGAGTAAACACTTCTATGGAATTACAGAAAAACAAGCAAGCAAGACCCTTAAGCAACAAGCTGAACATAATGAGTGTAAAAAGTGTTCAATGTAGTTTAGTTAGTAGCTACCTACAACACTCTTAGTTACTGTTATGACTACTCCTTCACATGCAAGTCATGTGCATGAGGCAGAAAGCAAAGTGCAAATGATAAAGAAGAAACTTGAAGCTTAAAGCTGTTGAAAGAATCACAAGACACCGCAAAGGATTCAGAAAAATGACAGAAGAATTTTAAAAAGAAATGATTAAAGTGAAAGAAATACAATGCGGAAACAGACAACGCACAAATTCAGCAGCACAAGCAAAAGAAAGACAACAGCCTTCGTGTTTTACTTGGCTGAGAAAAATAACAAACAACCAGAATTTTGTGAAATGGAAACCCTAAAAGTTGACAGAACACCGAGTACACCTTTTTCTTTTATCAAACTGTCCATGTAATGCAGTTGCACAGTTTACTCTTATTAGAGGTAACCAATTCTTTTAGAATTCCATTAATATAACAGAGATTTCTCCTACAAGAAATAATACCATACTACTTGCAACATTACGAGCTGAACAGAAACAGCACAGATTTTAATGAGATGCTGTTAAATGGCAGAAGCCAACAATGACAATTATGGTGAACTCTGCCCATAAGAACCTTTATAAACAAAAGTAAATATTACCGTAGTCTACAAAAACAAAAAAAGAAAAATGACTACAACCAAATCTAGCTTCAAAAAGTAAAAAGTATGAATTAAAAAACATAAGTTAGCTAATTAATACAATAAAATTGCAAATCTGTGACTGACATTACAGTACAACCTATAAAGAACCAAACACTAATAACTCATGTTAATGCCTGCATCCTTATGGGCTAGCACATTTCTCTGATGCTTAGATGCCTTGTGCATACTAATTCAATTGGCACATTTAAAATTTCTATTAAGTAGCATAAGAAATGCTATAAAATACTATCTGTTGTGACTAAGTATGAATTTAGTTCAGTCTTTCTCTTTTTATCTCAGAAATCCTGTCATTTGTGCAAAGAGTGTGAGGTAAAATAGTATTATGGACTAATTAATGATTGTACTTCTGATGAGGAATTGGAGAACAGCTTTATGCATGTGAAGACAGCGATAGCATTGAATCTGATGCAAGTATTCAAGGTGGAGCAGCACATGGAAATCAAAACAGTTCATCAACACAACATGACCAGACAGAGAAAGAAAGAGAGAGAAAGAGAGAGAAAGAGAGAGAGAGAGAGACAGGTGTTGTAAAAAGTACAAGGAAATCATCGCCTCTGGTGATTACTGCACCCAATGGGAAGTCAAAGCACTTTCATTAAGACAGAATTTACAGCCGTGAGCTTGATGATGTCAACAAAGCGTGGTGGAAAGACATGCTTTCTAAAATCACATGAAATACTATACGAGAGATGCTGAAAGAATTTTCAACATTAGGATTCCAAACTTCCATTTCTTCACAGTTTGTAGTTGAGTCTGTTACAAAACAATGGTGTCGAGTGAATGATCCAAGATTTGTAAAGACAGATGGGCAAACATTCATGCAGGAATTCAAGAGTTAAATTGGCTCAAGAAAAGTCTTGAAATGTCTTCAAAGTAATCCAGAAAATGTTAACTAGCAGAAATAAAATAAATTGCTTCAACAATTTACATTAATTAGTTTCAGCTTCAACAATAATTATCGATGCAAATCATATTTCTGTATTTGCACTGCATCAACATCAAGAATATTTTACAGTCCATTTACTTTTCCAGTGCAAAAGAAATCTGACCAGACTTGGAATATATAATTATTTAGAAAACTTCAATCTGCAAACCCAGAATCGGAAACAACAAGCCCTGATCTTAAGTGGACTGGGAAAAAGATGCACGTTTGAAATGAAAGCAAAGGTTATTTAGTCAATCTGAGATATTTAAAAAAAGATTCAAACCTATCCAAAAACTTACAAGCACACGGCTACTCATTCACAAAGCACAACAGTTTGAATGTACAGACCAGAAAAACACCCCCCCCCCCAAAGTTTGAACTGTTCAACGCATTTAGAACACAAGGTCATCACTTAACAAGAGTGCAAAAAGAACTAATTCAACACCTGCAGAGAAAAGCAGCAAAGTAATCACAGACTGTTAATCATAACTACTACAAAATCAAGGAAACTTCAATTGAAAAGTGTTAATAACCACACAGCAAAAGCATCGATGGACTGCATGTCCACCACTTTGTAGCCGCCCAGCAGTGGGCAAAATGCTTGCTCACTTACCACAATCAGAGCCGCAAAATATATCCAACTCCAGAAATTGTGCGCATCCTGGACATAATACATTATATTTACCCAGCCAGCAAGGCTTATCACCTGTAAAAACACATAGAAATATAACAAGAACCGCTTGCAATGACAACTAACGAATGCACATACTTACCACAATGAGAGTGACAAAATATATCCAATCCCAGAATGAGTGGGAATCTTGCACATTATACATTATATCTACCCAACCCTCAAGGCTGATTACCTGGAAGAAAAACACAGACTGCTTAGAACACGAGCCCTTGCTATCTCTGCAAAGATATCACCGAAGAAATCAACGGAAAAACCATAAAATTCAGCTATTTCACAGGAAGTAACAAACAAATATCGAACAATGTGTGTCTCAATGTATGTCTCAATGTGTGTCTCAATGTATGTTCACAAACTCTAAGCAGCCAAACTGTCCTTTCCCTTCCAATTATACAAATGGCATCAATGATGCCGGTGGTGGTGGTGATGATGATGATGACAATAGCAATCACACTGATGCTCCTCATTCTCCTCCTCCTCTATGTTCTGCATGTTAAGGGATTAATACGAAGGCATTTTCATTGAAAAAGGAGGAAAACATTTTGCTCGAAAAAGATCAGAAGAGGAAAAAATATTTGATAATCACATTCAATGAGAAATATCTGTGTATAATGGGAGACATGATTTACTAAAAGCAAGATGCACGTCTTTATATCGCTCATAAATGACTTAAACAATTCGTCAATGAAGGTCACAATCCTAAAGAACCAATACAACACATTCACATCCTGCTGTAGCTATTGATCATATAATTGTCCACCACCTCTGATCAGCTGGTGAGGAGGTCTTCCGGTGTTTTTCACCTGTACAGACTGTTCTAAAACTAAAGTCATGTAAATGGTACAGGTGAGATCAGGATCCATAGTTGTCTCTGGTCTATCACTATATGCAGCTTCCATTTCACTGTAAATGCACTCAGTTTCCTGGGTTGTGGCTGCCTCCATTTCACACTTTATGCCAAATGGAAGCTCTTTCTCACTCGGTTGGGCAATGGATACACATGGATACATGGATACACATGGATACAGGTGGATACAGGTGGCGGTTACAGAACAAATGCACACCATTTGGTTGTTAGAAGCACTAAGACTCATTAGGGATCTCATTCACCTCAACTTCCTCTCACTATATCTTGCTGCAATTTTTGCTTTTACATCTGTTTATGTGTTCCTGTCAAACGACCACTTAACCAAATGACACAGCAGTTAGATGAATGCAACTAAAACTGCTGATCATGCAAAATTGTGTGTGTGTGTGCATGTGTGCGTGCGTGTGAGAAATGGTCTTTCCAAAAACAAAATATATAAATTAATTTTCCAATTAAGGGAAATAAATTGCTTTGAAAGTGTGGCTTATTGTTCTGGGAAATTGATATGATTTCCAATTAAATCGGACAATACTCAATACTTAATGAATGTCTAACACTGGACTGGAAAGATAAGTCCTCTCTATCACTGTATGCAATTAACTGTTGATCCAACTGTGCTCTGTGTTCTCCTGTATTCAAATGCATTCCAGAACATCGAAACAAAAGCAGAGCCTCGCTTTTAAATGAAAAATCCACTCGCTAATTTATGGTTCATTAAAAAGTCCATTTTTAACCTGACCTCATTACGATGATGACGTACTCACACCATTGATTGAATTCAATTTGCCAACTGCCATCAACCACACAACTATTTTTATCGTGCACTGATTGCAAAGTCACCATTCACTGATCAGCTCATTGTTGCCCTATCTGACTGAATTCACTCGTTGAGAATCCGTGGTCTTGCAGCTCGCATTTTTGGTGTTAAAGGTCAAGTAATACTTGTTTTCATTTATAAAATGACAATACAAATTGTCGTTCATTTGAGGCCAGCTTTGTTCAATGAAATCAAACTGATTGGTTCATTATTCCACCAAAATAATTTACAAAAATCTGCGACTTTACCAAATGCAGTGGATAAATGAAAGAGCAAGAACATAAATTCCTAGATTCACTCATATATTACCTATCAGAGACTGAGGTCCTATATAGCATTAAGATGAATGCATATAGAGAAAGACAAAAAATCAATCAACGCTTACTCTCAAGCAAGTCTAACTGAAATGCTGTCTAAATGCTTCAGCAATTCAAAAGAAGCAAAGATCTCGGATGAATACCTGAAAAATAGCCACCCAGGCAAGCCCTATGTTATCAAATGATATGGCGCCCTGGAAAGGGTTGTTACCAACAGGTTGGCAGACGGTGTAATATTGATTCCAGTTGACACAGGAGTCATTAGTTGGAGGATTGTTTCCATGAACAAGAGCACTTGAATTGCACGGTCGGCCGTTGAAGGACATGGCCGGGAGGTCGGAGCACTTTGTCATTCCGCTGTCCTCTGTCTTGCTGCAGATGAAGTCCTTATCATTCTCCCCTATGTAGTGGTCAGTCAGATTCACCCTGAAATGACAAAACCACAAAACTATTAGGAACGACCATTCTAAGACAACACCAGAGAGGGCATAAAGCATTCCCTCAAAACAAAATTCATTACCCTTATTATTATTATTATTATTATTATTATTATTATTATTATTAAAATAATAGTAATAAATTATGATAATTAATTGACCACTGTTGTTGCAAATAAACTTAAGGTTGCAACTGTGTAAACAATATCAATAAATAACATCAAAGGTTGACAATTGACAAAAAGAAGCTCTAAATAATACAAAGGCAGGGACTCTGGACGTCTTTGGCAAAGAAATCGAAACTGCAGACGCTTTGGTCGCCCACATCGCGCCCAATCGGCCAAACGGCAAACAAAACCACTGCATCTGCTGATGCACAGCAGATGAAAGGAACGGTGGAGAGGAGGAGGAGGAAGAGGAAGAGCAGAAGGAGGAGGAGGAGGAGGAGGAGGACAAGGACAAGGACGAGCAGAAGGAGGAGGAGGAGGAGGAGCGGCACGGAAACGGAAGCATTGAAGGAAAATAAAGACATCAGAGACGGAAGCCAGACTGTCTGGTCTAATGGAAGAACTGGAGGAGAAATGGATGGAATAAGGGATGGAAACACAAATGGAAAGATGAATGAATGAATGTTCAGACAGATGAGAAATCGATGAGAGATGGAGAATGATGGATGAATGAATAAATGAATGCACAATCATAATGATCCCAATTAATCAATAGCGTACATAGAGAACAATTAAAGAGTTAAAAGTGCATAAAGAAGAAGCAGAGAATTTATTCTGCATAGAAAAGCTTGGAGGACACTTCACATGCTGAAGCACAATGCTATGGAAGAACCCAACCCCAGAAGACAAGAAGACAACCGGATGATTTCCTCTGGACAGAAAAAACAACATTTGGAAAAGAGTAAAGTAGACAGTAAGAGCTGGAAAATGCAGAAATGTCCTGCCCCTGGAAACTAGGGAAAGACCGGATGTGCATTTGCCACTGGATACTGAATCCGGACATTTTGGGTCAACATTTGCCAGATCCGGAGATCCAAAGAATGAATATTACCGCCTGGAAGTCTCATTAAGCTATCACATTGCCCATCTTCACAAGTTTAAAATTACAATTGCAACTTCAAAGTGAAAGTTAAACAAAATCTGTAAAATTACAATTAACATCATTCAACAAAGGAATTAAAGACCAAATCAAAAATCACTATTTGGCTTCAGTAGTTTCACAACAAAAGTATTTGGTGAATCTGGCTATTGCTGAATACCACACTATCCAGAAATAAAATGATGTAGATCTACAGTGGGAAAGTGGTATTGTTACATCATCACTGGCATGCCCACTACCAGCCATGAGACTCTAAAGAAACTCAATTGAGAAATATTCCGTGTATGTAAGAGCAAAGTGACGTAGCCAGGATTTTATGTTTGGGGGGGCTGAAGCCCAAGATTCAACCCCTTCCTTCTCCACCCATTCTCCCGCGTTAGACGCTCCCCGGCCGCGTTACACGCGGCCCCATTAGAATGGGGGTTCGGGAGTTTCTCCCCCGAATTTTTTTTTTAAATAGTAGATGCTCCTACGTGTGTTTTAGAGCATTTTAGACATAAAATCACAGGTCTGGTATCAATAGGTTCCATGTCTGTAATTTCTTATTTTAGGTACTACACACTTTGGACCTCAGTTTAACGTAATTTTGTAAGAAATGCATCAGGTTCGTTTATCTCACAGTAGTTAAAAACCATTTCAATTGCAACTGATATTCGGCAGTCTGCATTGAGCACTGCATCATAATTCAACGATAAGTAGTCTGTTATTATCAGATAATTGTTCGCTGTATATAGCGTATGTTGAAAAATATAATTTCTTGTGCACGTGGTTCGCGGAGCCGTCAAAAGGTCAGCAATGTGGCCTGCGGCTGAAAAATTCTGAAGACCCCTGCAATATCCAACGTACGATTATTGTGAACAAACAAAATTACCAAGTGTCACTCAGGCGGTCATCGCCAGTTTTGTTATGCAGGCATGTTTTAAGATATCTGGTTCATTATAGGCCTACACAACAGGTTTTATAGCCATCAAAAACAAGTTTTATAATATAGTTATTCACTGTGTGAGAGAAACCAATTGAAGGACTGTTGAATAGAGGGTTTATAGGGCCTTGATATCGAAAAATCTAATCGATTTGAAGAAATTCTCCGACAAAATCCACATTTTCCTCTTGTTCCTTCTTCACTGCTTTTACCTTTGCAAGAATAATCAATAATATCTTTCTCAATTTCGATCTACAGCGTTCGAAATAGAGCACTTACAGCCATGGGTGCTGATCACTCAAGACTGCACTAACTGCACCAACAAAACTTTTGAGCCCGCAACACCATATGGGCTTGAATTCATTTGGGTGGGCTAGCTTCATGTTTGGAGGGGCTCAAGCCCCCCCAAGCCTATGCCTAGCTACGTCCTTGTGTAAGAGAAAGCAATAAATTAAAATATAAAAGAGAAGATTCTTGAAACAAGAACTTTTAGCATCTTCCTCTGTGGATGTGAAACATGGACCATCAGCAAAGATTCAGAAAAAAGGACATTTGAAAGAATGAGAGCAAATACCATGTGTTGGATAGAGTAAGATGGTCAGTAATATAGCATCTGTGCTTTTATAGACTTCATCAGAGTAATGTTATTACACTAAGACTGAAATCAATCTAAATCATTATGACAATCTATTGAAAATAGTTAGAACTGTCACCACCGTATGGTAAAAAGTAATAATTATAAATGAAACCACAAAAAGTAAGGCTCCATAACCCACTTTCTCCTCTTCTTCCCCCTCTCCTCTCAGTTGGTCTCTGAAATCAAAGTCTACTAAAATCCTCACACAAATATTCATTTGAAAACCAGGTTCTACATATTTTACAATAAAGTTGCTGCAACTGTAGAGATGCTTATTTGTGCATCTGAAGAATGGCCACTCTGTTCAACTGTTCCGAATGATGTCACCGTTAGGAAGGCTAATGCTTTTCTCAAATATCACTCTCACATTTTATCAGGTAAAATCTTCAAAGCGTCGAAACATAAACACAAGTCATAGGGTGAGTCTAAGTAGTGAAACTCTTTTTTACCCGATTACTGATATGTTGGATGGTAATTCTAAATAGCACCGATTACGAAGAAGTCCTGACCACAGCTGAACGCCAACTATTCCAAATATGAAGAAGACAAAGAAGCAGAGCATAAGGACGTTACCCAACATTGGTAACGTGTCTAGCAGAAGCATCACGAGAATTCGCAGACCTGCAAACAGACATTACAGTCAATTTCAGACAAAAATTCAGCGTCCACTGCATAACATGGACCCTAAAATAAATTCATTCTAACTCATAAATGCAGAAATTCAATTCTACTTTGGTAAAAAACTTTTGCTCAATTACTACTCATAGTCTGAGCATTGAATAGCTCTGTTTCTCTTCTTGGTCTGTAAGTAGCCGTGTCAACTTGCAGTGTTTCTAAGCAGACATACATTGCTGTTATAAGAAAAACTTGCAAAATACCTCAGAAAATTAACAAAATCATAGTAAATTGAAGAAAAAAATTGTACAGGTGAAACCTTATTATTCTGAGTCTTCATTACTCAAGTTTTCTTCTTGGCCAAACAATTAGCTTTAGTCAATATTTGTCAAATTTAACCCCTTTACTGGCCGTAACGCACATATGCGTCCATTTTACATTACGTTACAAATAGATGGCCGGTAAAGGAGTTAAATTAAAAGAATTCTGAAATACAATTAAACATGTTCTTAGGAGGCAATGCTTAATATGGCTGAGGCTCTGGTTGTACTTGAGTTCAAAATTCAAAATGTCCATGACTGTGAAGAACCTGGACGACACCGATTCACAACAAGCAAAAGAACAGGACAATTAAATGAGTATATCGTCCACTGTGGTCATCTCAGACTGTCTCTTTGGAAATGCAATGGACGAGATCAATGGACATAACAGTGCAACAAAACCTGTGATTCAACAATCTGCTTCTACACACAGCAACATATCGTCTGGCTTTGAAGTTAGACCATAAGTCTTTCAAAAAGTTGTGTTCATTCTGCAAAAAAAAATTAAGCCAACACCTGTCTGTTTGATATCACACCAACTGATCAGAGCTCTTACAACACCCATACGGCCGTTCATGTAATATACGGTAATCTGTCGGTCTATGGGAAACTGTATTAGATCATGCTACAGACTTAACAGCTGTAGGGAAGATCACTTGATATACTACAGATTCTCACAACCAGAGGCCTGACATTCACCATATGGACCACAGATGCACCTCTGGATAGTTAAGCTCTGAATCCTGTTACTCTGCACATGTTGAATGTATCTTTATGAAGAATAGTATCAATTTCTAAGTAGTGTGTAACACTGATATCTGTTTAGTCTAGTGATGTCAGTTCCAGAAGCCATGCATCTAAGTCCATCAGACATACTATTATTTATTCATACATAAAATTCTTTTCCAGGTGAAATAGATGGCAGGTGTAACGAATAAGAGGAATACATTACCGGTAAATACTGAAATGAGGAGTTACAGTGATCCTGTCATATTCAGAGGCTATGCTTCAACAAGATGGGTTTGCTCTCTTTTCCAACCCACCAGTTAAGGAAACAGTCTACTTCAGACCATGTCACAAGAACACCATAACCGAAAGTAAGCTTCGACAACATCAGATTCTTCTAGAACAAGAATAATCAATTGAAGATATCTTTCTGACAACAAGATCACTCCAAAGATATCTGCCTCAATTGCTGAAGTGTACAAGAAAGTGAATATAAAGGAATAACATGTCCAAATGAAGAACGTGAATGACCAGCACCAGAGGAGCAAGATGAATCATTTAAAATGGAGAATCTCAGTTGGAACCTTGAAGGAGATTATCTGGACGCATCAATTGTCTGTAATTTCATATTCAAGCAAGCTGAGCCGACTCCTCTGAGAGCCGTTTGTCTGCCACCAAAGAGTGCGGAGACATTTCCAGCCTTTGGATCTAATTCAGTGCACGGGGCCATTTCGATAGACAGAACCACAAAATATGCTCTATTACCACAAGCAGCACTCCCAAAAGCAAACACTTCACTTCAGTTGAATCAAATAAGTGTAAAGCAATCTCACTAAACCCCGAAATAAACACTCACACACAGACACACAGACCATCATTGAAATACCATGCACACTTATTTGGAGACTTGTCAATCAAAAGACTTGTGTACTGGGTGTTATTTACAGCATTGTCAGTTTGAGATTCAAAAATCTGTATACATGGCAGACAGCAGAACCAGATTTTCTTAGAGATTACCATCCTACACTTTATGCTAAGCAATGTGGAGCCATGCCTGTCACATTTTACAGCTCTTCTATTTATGCTTAATTTCAGTTTACATCTTAAAGACCAAATATATTTCTTGTAATGTAATATATTATTAATTTTCTTAGCTCAAGTGGAAACAACAAGGGCAGGAACAGTCCGTTTCAAGGACTAAGACAAATGAGAAGATAGTCTCTCCTCCATTAAACAAAACAAAACCATTGATTTGCTAGAACTTTCTGATTACATGCTAAATAAATTTTTAGTCCGAATTCTCAATATTCAGTTTGCTCTTCACGATATGATAGGCTATTTGTTTTGAAACAAGAAATCCAATAAAGAGAATGTCTGTAATATTAATATCCCACAAAACACAGACATAATAACAGAGAGTTCTGAAATAACAGACAGTGGACAAGTAGTTAAATACTCCGTTAGAAACAACAGCTGACATGCAAGACAAGTCTCTCGTTTTTGCCTCAGCAGCTGAAAGTGAGTATCTCAACAGCAGTCAGAATACAAACACTGAGCAATCTGATTGGACGATTTCGACTGATGTCGAAAGAGGAGGAAGCTGCTCCTCCTGTACTTTAACTGATTGTATGTACACAGAGCATCAATTGCAAGGCCGTGACACTGTTCATCTTCATCATCATCATCATCAGGCATCATCATCATCATCATCATCATCATCATCGCACTGACTCTCTGTGCATTGCCGAGTAGCCTTGGGCCAAGTGTGCACAGAGCAGTGAGGCCATTTCATAATGGTGCTGTCCTATCTGGTGGAGTGCCACTGCATACATTAAAGATAAGACAACTGCATAATATTCCATTTTCAGTCATCTCTGGAAAGCACTCCACTCAAGTGCTTTATCCTGGAGCAGCACTGTCCCATTCAACTTTTCCAAGTTCTCCTCCTCCTCTTCTCCTCCTCTTCTTCTTCAGACGCAGCAGCCATTTGCATAGAGACAGGGATGTGGCTGATTATCTCTGCTCTGTCAATTAAGCAGCAGCAGCAGCAGCCTCACTTGCTCAACGGCTGATGCTTTTGAATTTAAAAACGTCTTTAAGTAATACAGGATTACCGGTACAACAGGTACTAACTGATTAAGGCCGTTGCAATACAAGCCTAGCATAGACAATTATTATTTCACAAGCTCCTTACAATCTCTGATTCTCATGAACTATGATATTCTCCTAAAACACTGACAGTCTGACAATGTGGCAGTCAGTTGACTCTTCTGGTGCTGGAGTTCACTTAACAAAGAGCTTCAACGTTGCACTGAGATGAACCGACTGCCTGCGATTTATTTACGATCAAAGAATTTAATTTTTGCCCATGCAATGATGACAGAGCAATTCAAAGCTATCCCACAGAGCAGAGGTTTCAAGACTTTTTGATTACAACCTACTGTATTGTTGTAACAATATATGACAAACCGTATTCTAGTCATGCCTAACAGAAGCAGTTACATTTCAAACTCTGTTAATGGCGAAGAACCAAATGACATGTGACATCAACTTGAAAACATATAAAGTTAGATGATGGCCGATGTAGATGGGGAAGCTGATGAGACGTGACATTGCTTATTTTTCACTAGTTTAGCAATGTCTGGTCTTAAATCTGCAGCCAAAGCTACTCTCAAATTTCCCAAGGGTTTTATAACTAACGCAAGTATGCTAAGTGAGTATATGGCTGCATATATTGAATATAAGTACACGTATATATTTTGACCATTTGACGAAGAATAGATTTCTAAAAAGACTGTGTATCGTGTGGTTTGAAATGGCTTGCCCTTTTTGTGGCATTTCAAACTCCCTAGAATAAAATTGTGACAGAATATATTGACAATTCTAGAACGATTTGACGCATTAAAGATGGGCACACAAGAAAATGCGGTTTTAATTCGTTTCAAACCCCTCTGAATTGTTGCATATCTATAGCTTGCTGTAACAATAGTCCTTCCATAGGCTCACCATTTTGTGGCATTTCGAATGCTCTAGAATAAAATTGAATTTTTGCATATCTACTGTATAGTCTACTGTAGCAATTGTCCTTCCATAGACTAATGTCAAACAGGGAATCGATTTCATAATATTTTTGTTGTCTATGCAACTGTAGTAATCTCCCACTGTTGATGTAGCGCGTCGATATTATGGTTCAGTCAACATCACCAACGAAACTCAAAACCAAAAAAAGATTTACGCTCTTCCATTTATTTGTCACGCCTGAAAAACACAGGATTTACGATTCTATGTCAAAACAATTTTTAAAATCCAAAAATATTCTGCACGAAACCAATTTCTCAAACCAGACAAGATTTTACATCAAGCCAATTTCACACATAAACTTTTAATAAAAAATTTTAAACGTTTATATTTTCGCGGGCCAAATGAAATCACCCCGTGGGCCAAGTTTGGCCCGCGGGTCAAGGTTCTGGCACCCCTGCCACAGAGGATACACAATCATTATCTCCTTATCGACTTCTGTTATCCCCATCATCATCACCGCCGCCGCCGCCGCCGCCGCCACCATTTATCCTGGATCCATTGCCAATTGTTGCCTGTTGCTATCTTCTCTGTTTGATTCCACTTTGACTTTGTACATGCTTTTGTTTTCACAGTCTTTTCATAAGCAATCATCTGCACAGAGGTTTACTTACTTACTTGATGCTAAATGACCCACAGCTGACTGCCAAATGGTTCATGTATGTCTGTTTCACTGCAGACCATTCACCAGCCCCTTCTCCTCCTTCCTCAGGTCCGTCTCCACACCTGGCAAGAGATCTGCTGTGTGATGCAATTGCAGTTGAACATAACACCTGATCAATCTAAACAGGTAATTCCCCTCAACCTCAGTTCTCCTATCCCAAGTGCATCAACCTTCCATTAGCCAAAATCCATATAATTATCAGAGAAGAAAGTTGATCACAATATTGAATTTTCCTAAAACCTGAACTACACTACAAGAGAAAAAAGCTAAGTTCACTCACTTCAGTACTTTTATTAGAGAAAACATAATTTCTGCTTATAGAACCCAGCTTATTAAAGCATTACACTACATATTTACTTGGCAATCATTAAATGCACTCGGTCACCACTCACCACTAATATGGCAATACCTCCAAATACAAAATACATTCTTCTTCTACTACTGTTTAACTAGAATGGCATATCAAAGCAAAAATACAGAAAAGAAACACCGCTAATAAAAGAACTGATAATTAATTACAGATGATAATGAAAATGGTGTTAAATGACTTACTTGGTATCCTGTTGATTGCTCTCAGAGGTCTCAGCACTCGTATCGTCCGTATTGCTGAGAGATTCAAATTCTGTGTATCGACAGCATATTCTATGGCACTACACAACAAACCAGAAGAAGCAGCAGCTCATATACGGTACACAAAGTGCAAACTAACAGCATAATAACCAGTGATGACATTAACCCCTTAACCGGGAACCCCGAATATCCGTCCAGTTTACATTGAGTTACAGTTAAATACACAGTAAAGGGGTTAATAATTAAAGTATCCTCCTATGAACAAACTAAAATCATGTGTAATTAATCAGGATCAACTAAATTCAGGTCTGTGATGCTTTCCACAAATGCAGCAGCAGCTGCTTTCCAGCTGGGATTTTTCTCTCTCACAGTTGAGGCATTAAAAATGGCTTTGAACTTCCAGTGAGTTCTGCTATTCTGGAATGTTGTCATGAATGTCAGTATTCTGTCCGGCAATTAAGTCATTTCCAGCACTGACTGTCATTTACCACAAAAAGACTTCCTGCTAAATGACTTCTGCCATTAACATCTGACCGCCATCTTTACTGTTGCAATAATTTCCAACTCGAGATTTCTAAGAAGTTTGCACGGAATGCCTTTAGAAGAAAAAAGCAAGCAAATGAGTAACTAACTCATCAAGGAACAGTGCTCAAGTGAGAGATTTGCAAGTCTTCTAGTCTTGGCACTACGTCTGTCTACTGTACGTTGACTGCGGAGAAGAAAATAACTCTTGGACAAGCGATCAATTCCTGATGACAAGCAGCCTCATGAGTCAATTGAAATCATTCTCTTTGAGCAGCTCCTCGGTTGAGGAGCTTAGGTCCTTTCCAAAATGGCCTGCACCTCTGTTGACAGCATAAGACTCTTGATATGAAAACACAGGATTTTAGAATCACATGAGAGCATGAACATAAATGACGTCAGAGATTATTTGTGGCCAATCATTCATTCACCGGTGGTCAGTTGGAGAGACGGTCTAACATCTCATGTGACAAAACACTAAGCCTGACACTTCACTGCCTTATCAGCTGCAATGCAATGCTATTTCTCTCACGCCAACCAACAAATCAAATCAGAAAATGCATTAGAAAGCAATTCAGTCAAATCCACTCTGTCTACATTTTCTGATTACCTTCGTTTTGCAAATCTGGCAAAACATGCAAGGTAACAAGTGACTTCATAACCTAGGCAGTATTTCATGTATTTTATATACCAGTATCATTTCTTCTCTGTTTCGTGTTGAATCTTTGTACAGTTAATTTGAAGTATAGTCATAACCTAAGTGATAGCCAACATTGTGTTGTATGCATTGTAAGTAGTGTAGAAAATGCAAAGAAATTCCCTAGAGGCCTGGCCTTGTGAGACATCACCGTCAAAATTCAAGGATTGAGTCAAAGGAGATGACAATGAATGTAAATGTAATGATAGTATTTGTATAGCACTTCTTCTTACAGCAACCCAGAAGTGCTGTGTATAGAAAATGTTGTTGATCTTATCATGTGAGATACATACGAATGACATTTCAAAAGAGATCGGCATTAGAACGTCAGGAGTTCTTTCCAAACGAATGGCTCACCAAGCAAAGCGATCGCAGCAAATAAGAAAGGAAAGAGTGGATGAAGGAGGAGAGAGATGAATGCAGAAGACTCATCTGAGGGTTGCGGAAGAGAACAACGGGAAATATTCGAGTACCGGTAGGTAGGTAGGTCGAGGCACTTTCTGCCACTCAAAGAATCTGAAATCCAGGTGAGAATTTTACCTCAAAAGCGGTCAACACAAATAGGTCAGCAGCAGCAAAGACTGAGTGTGAATCATGGCAGACGTGAGAAAGTGAGAGAAACAACCAATGATGATGCATTAATGACTCTCATCAAGTGAAACATTTTGTAGCAGAGGAACCGATGAGTACAATGCACTGAAACAAATATCATGGACTATATTTGTTGCGCCAGTTTTTCTCATCAAAATCGTCATCATTCACTAAAGTATATCAGTCAATATCAGATTGATATCCATTCATCAAACGTCACTTGTACCAGGCCATGATATAACCATCAATAGCCTTTTATGTCCATTTCCTTATGACATGGAACCAGTTGAGTTCCATGAGGTCAGTCTTGACCACCAGCAACCAATTTCATTTCTAATTTTCATCATTCGAAGAGATTCAACTCGTAGAGCGTGCAACTAGTGAGAGATTTCAAAAGAGTTTCTGTCTTATTTCGCTACACAAACAGATGCGATAGGATGGCTGGCTCCTCAACGGTCAACGCCATTGCCTGTCCATTTTGAAGGCGTTCTGATTGCTCAGACAACATAGTATGCTAGGCAAACGGCCTGCATCATCGTCAGCTGCCGCAGTCTATTTGCCTGCAGTCCACAACACAGCTCATCTTCAACGCCGCCGCCGCCGCCGCCGTCGCCGCCGCCTTAGCCAATCAGAGAGTGGTCAGAATGGGGAACAGGGAAATCAGATTAGATAACAAATGCGTTTAAATTATGGCTTATGAATAATTAGGTGCTTTTAAAATGCGTGTCTTCTCTTCCATTCCCAGTGCTGGGAGGGGAAGGGGAGGTTAGGAGAGTCATCTCCCCACCAAAATAGAACTGGCTCCAATTCTGTAAAATGAGTGAGTTTTCCCCCTGTAGTAACTGTGCGGAGGGAGTAACGCCACGGTTCATGCCCATTAAATAGAGAAGTGAGAAAGTGTAAGTCAATAGAAAGTAAATTTCTAAAGCAAGTGTTGCCATGGAAGGTGTAAATAGAGAATGTGAAGAGAATGTCACTCTGTCATGCCTTCTACTAAATAACACACTTTCTCAACAGCCAGTCACTTTTTGACGCTCTGCATTCTCAAGAACCATGACAAGTCATGCATGGACCTAAGGATGCCCTTCAATTAAAGCGGCATCTAATGACTTGGTGCAATTAAGGCTGTCTGTACCAGTGACCAGTATGCACGTCAGCAGTTGTCACTGACTAAGGGTACGGGTCAAAGTCACAATTCATTGCAGTCAAAGTGTTGTTAAAGTGCAAGCAAAAGTTGACTGAAATCTTTATCTATAACTGATTTTTAAATTTATATTACACTGACATTGACTGAGAGACTTGTAGAGTCTTCAAATTACTCATAAGGAAGTAAAGATTGACACAGTACTGTGGATAATTGAGGTTTTGAATCCTATGATGAACAAAAAAAGAAATCTCTATTCACCAATCCTAATTAAAGACTGAATATCGATTGACTGAGAAGGCTTCAAAATACAAGAACAATCGACAAAGGAAGAGATGCAAAAGTTACCAGAAGATTCACGAGCGCTAGTTTATTCATTTCTGTCAGTTAGCTTCCAAAAACTGTTCTCTGGAAGTGACCAGTGTACAGAATTCTCTCAAGCCTTTGATTAATTGTCATTGCATATTGTATCTAAAATGCTCATGGCTGGTTACTACATGTAATGTGTTAATGTGCTATAGACTGATGATTAGTGCATTGCTATCAAAGTGCTAAATAAACTTATCCTTTTAATTTCTGATTATTTTATGATGAGATACTGCAGATGCTAAGGGTTTGGTCCACTGCTATCCATCATCAACAGAAATCTCAGCCGAATTCAGACCTTGGCCAATAAACTACTTCATAGAATTCAATTTACCTCAAAACAACTCAATCTCCCTGAATTAGTTAGCCATACACAATGCTCCAATTGGACAGCATAACAGCCCTAAGTCAAATTAGCACTGTAATAATAATGACAATATATAAAAATAAAAAAAAAAATAAATAATAAAATAATAATAAAACTGCCAGCTGCCATCAAACGCACTGATTTTATTCATAATAAGAATTATTTTCTAATTTTGACGTGCAAAGTTTTAAAAAAATAATAATAACAACAACAACAACAACAGGGTTTAGAGTGGTTCAGTAGGGTTTGCCTGTGTAAGAACCACTATGCTCCATCCATCCATCCACTCATATTATGGTCTTGCAGTGTAATCTAATAATTATTCTTTTCCCTCTTGTCTGCTGGTAGGTTTGCTCCTGTATTCTCCTTCTTTGTCTTCTTGTCTTTGAGTCTACAAATAATAATAAAACTTTGCAGAATACAATGCCATAAATGCCTCATTCAGCTACTGTATAACTTCCACAATACTTTATCTACATACAGTCTAATAGCTATATATTGTAGTATTGCAGTATGCAGATACAATACAAATTCCTTTGGTGTTAACGTCATTAGAAAAAAATTATACATATTTCCTAATGTTGTTTTTAAACTGGTAAAAGGACAGAAGTCATCAGATTTAATCAAATCCTGCAAAAGATTGTTTAAACTTCATCAAGTACAAAATGCAGGATGCAAATAAGGTGATGAAGCAGCATCTCCTATGAGAACATAAAAGACTGTGTGCTCCATCAACAGCTTCAAAACCGCCCATAGGAAAGTGTTGAAAGACCTCAACAGTTGAATTTCATGCAATACTTCACAAAGCTGTCAGAAATAATTCATAAAACACATATTTGGATGAAAGCACAGAAAGAAACAGTTGTGTTTACCATCAGATAGTTCTTGACGAGAAAGACAGACAGACAGACAGACAGACAGAGACTCACTCTATTAGCATCATACTGTATTTTGCAAGTTTTTACTGCCACAGTTTAGCCACGTGAATACACAAAAACATGTTTCCCTTTGGAATGAAAACCAACACTGCACTGAAGTGCAAAAGTAAGGAAACAAATGAGTGAAATTAATGCCCAGACAATCTTCTGTTCTACCTTCAGCCCTAGGGACAATCACGGCGCTCTCACACCCAATCACAGCTTCAATCCATGCCTCAACAGCTTTCTGAATGGACTGAAAGTGCAGTCCTGCAAAAACCAGTGAAACAAATCAATACAGAGGGGAAAAGACAAATACAGATGGACATACAAAGATACATACACGTCCAGGTAAACATAATGACTGTTAGCCCAGTAAGCCTTGTGCCTCACTTATCAAACAAGGAGCAGAACAGTGCTACGAAGCACTGAGGGAAGGCTCCAAAGCCATGAAATAGAGACAAGAGGATGGTACTCAACACTGCTTACTAGTTTCAAAGGACGTGTTTAAAAGCATCAGAGAGAACATGACAAACTATTGCATTTACTATAATAAAATCACGTGACACAAAAGAAGCTTAGAGCAGTTATTTTTAGGACAGGCATTTGGGAAAAACTGACGGAAGACACCGAATGACTTTGGAAGAAATAGCAAAGGACAGAGAACTTTGGAGAGATGTCAAGGAGAAGTCAATAGCTGGACACAGTTGGAGGACGAAGACCTGACCTGAACTGATTTAGGCCAAAATCATAATTGACAAATCCTCTGCTAATGATAGGAACCATAGTTTCTTTACATATTTAAAACTGAAATTGTAAGTTATCATTGAATTCAAAATATTCAAAAGTCAAAGCTCATAAATAAAAACAAGTGCTTTCGAGTTAAGGTTAGCAATGCTTTGGCATTTCTTCATAGCTTAATCTTTGACATTTCAACTCCAGCTTCCCTCTTCAGCCTACGCCATGGTTAAACAACAAAGTTCTGATTCCTTCTCTCCTCTAATTCCTTCACTATCTCCTCAAGCCTTCAGGTCTAGCCTTAAAACCTTCCTATTCCAAAAGTCATTTCCTCCCTCCGTAGCTATAGCAACCTGCCCCCACCGCCCCATGGATACACTGACCTTTGCCCGGCCGACAACCCATCTTGCCTATACAGGTGTAGCTACTTCAAGAAAAAAGAGTAAGCATATAAGAGTAAGCAGTTACTACTGTACTACTCTCAAAAGTGCTATATAATTTATGAGATTTTACTTACTTACTTATCTCTTGATCATCTTCTTGGTTGCTCTTCATTGAACTCTTTCCAAATACCTGTCTTTCTTCAGATCAGTCAAAGGCTGAGGCCAATATCAAGGATTGAAAATACCAGTTAACAATAGAAACTCGTGTTCGAGCCACTCACCCTGCAAAGACAATGAACATATCGAGTCGGTTCCAAGTCTCCGACAGGTAAGTCTTTTTGCCAAACAGCCCCATTGCCATGATCTTCGTACACATCTCGACGGCAAAGAATGCAAAGATGAGATGGTCGAAGCCCTGCAACAACCGGCATCGAGTTGTGTTGCACACTTCGTCGATGCACGGCTTGTACATGCCAAGGGTTATGCAGTTGAGCAAGATGACGCTCATGCTGATGCGCTCAAACCAAGTAGCAAACCAAGTCAAGGAAATCTCAGTTTTCTAAGCACAGACAATATTCCAATATTCTTCACATCAACTGCATTTCACTGAATGCAGAATATTCTTCAACTATTCTCAGCCAGCATACACAAGTCCTTTCAAATAGCAAAATATATTCTGAAATGACCATATTTATCAAGAAATAAAGCAAAATAGCAACATTTTGCTATGATGCAGCTTATATTTCAGTAATCAAAGAAGATGAAGAATCTTAGCAGAATCATTAACCTTAAACATATCTCAGCAAGTAGTCATTATCTCCAATTAATCAACGTCACATGTACAAAGTGTTACATTAGCAGAGTTCAATGTATCCTAGCGTCAGTCAATGTGGCTAGAAACTTTGCACATCGCTCAACATGTCCAGGATCATTCAGCAATGACCACAGGGATTGGTTACGTCACAAAACACAAACTATTGTCACCTTTTTACAATGACATTTCAATTACTGTCATTATTAGTAATGTAATTAAATGAATGTCATATACAACACTATGAATTACACTGAATGAAATTACATGTTCACCCAGTGCAACATAAATGGAATGTCTTCAGCTAATCAACAGGATCTAACGCAAGGCATACTGTAGATATGAGATTGTGATAGAAAGAATTGTCCTTTCTTTTCTGTGATTGTGTGATAACATATCAAATGTTACCACCACCAATGATGTTGTCAGGCATTTCGTGTTGCATCATAAAGCACAAAATCCAAGAACAATGGTGGATATAGGATGTCATCCCCTTCAGGTGACCAAATGAAGAGGAAATTAAATGCTTAGACCCAAATTCCACATATTCCTACATGTCCAAGCTCAGTCATGTTCCTCTGAACCGCACCACATCTGCTAAACTCACTTCAACAAATTAGTCATGTATTAAGCCAACCCTCAGACCAGCCCCCAACCCTCAACCCCCACTGGCCACTAACTGTGGCTCTCCAAAATATCACAAAGAAAATTCATTCTTCTTAATTTTCTGTCATTTCTGAGCTTAACAGAGTCAGAAGTCAAATTATGTGAACATCTCTAGAACTCACAATATATATAAAAGAGAGTTTACCAGAGACACTAAGAGGGGAGAAGTAAATCTTAAAAGCACTTAAGATGATTGAAGGTGATTTACCAACTGACAGCATTGTTACATACACACATCTGACTAACAGCCACGGTGCAGTGAAAACCCTTCTAACAGTGCCTATAGTAAAGTACGTATATGTAGGAGTGCCAGTGAGGCTGTAAATATCCACTGCCACAAGAGTACTTTTGCTACTATTGAAATGTGTAATAACATAGTGGTTACGGTAACTCCAATTACAGCCATATCAATTTTTACTGGATTCAACAAAAATTGGATCTTTGTTCACACTTTACCAAGTTTTAACATTCTACAAGGTTGCATTGTAATTTGACAGGCCAATTTTGTAGATTAAAACCAATTATACAAACCATCGTCACTCAGGTTTAGTGAATTCTTATATTGGTGACGTTACTAAACACTTTTCTTTAAGCCTTAAGGGATTTGCTTATGTACAAAGGCAACAGAGAACTTAGCTTTATTAAGCCATTAAGCTTCTAAGTATTTTCTCACATGAGCACTGACGTAACATAAAGATGGATGACAAAATTGCAAGATTTGAGAAAAGTAATTACGTGGAAATCAGAAACTTACAAACGAAGTCTGGATTGAATCAAACTCAGTAACAACTTTAGAAATCAATTTAGCTGAACATTTTCTTTCCCTAATTGCCAATCGCAAATGCTGTCTGTCGCCAGCGGTCATTTCCCGCTGATTTAAGGGCCAATCATTTTGCACACCACGGATGACACAGATTGGAAATAGAACACACAAGTAACCAGTTTACAAAGCGATATACAGTTATATATGCACATTATAAATAAATAAATAAATAAATAAATAAGTGAAGTATATGTAAGCATATGAAAATCCAAGCTATAAACACCTAAAGTAAAATGACACAGAAAAGAAAGTGTCACATATGTTCCCAATATAAACAATATGCATCAATCAATTGTGTTACCACACATGTCACAACAGATGGCGCATAGTCAAATGGCCCAAACTATGAGGAATGGATAATTGAGAGCCCTTCCTTTCTTATTCAATAAAAGAAACCTTGAATACAAAAAAACAGCACTGAAACCTTCAATTAGTTCGATTGATGTTGTCATAATTATGCAGTTATTTTTCCGACTGGGCATAAATAACATCCTGCTAAGCTACTTAAGGGTGTTCTCTCCCTGGAAATGATGACAGGATGAAGAATTTGAAGCAATTGATCACTGTCCTGTGTATAACCATATCTCTATTCATGTTCTCCCAGAACAGTCTCTCTGATGCTTCTGCTTCTTCTTCTGCTTCTTCTTTGTCTTCTTTTTTTCTCTTCTCCTCCTCCTCCTCCTCCTCCGCTTCCTCCTTCTTCTTCTTCTTCTTCTTCTTCTTCTTCTTCTTATGAATAATTTATTCTCTCCACAGGAACATCAAAGCACTGACAGTTAGGAACAGTGCTCAGAGGTTCACAGTTCATGGCCAAATGGAATGCATTTTATACCAGGTAAACAAAGAAGTTGCATAACATGTAACAGGACTCAAACATCATCGTTAATAAAGATGAAATTCTAGGTTGTGGAGCTATGCACTGCATGTTGCATGTACAGAGGCAGTACAATCACAAGAGGTTAATAATTCTGCTATGATGTCATCCACTAAGAAATGCTTTATTCGCCAGCAATCAGTTGCTTTCTCTTTAGACTTCACCAGAAGCCAGCAGATGGAAATGTCCATCATCTCCATTTCCAGTTCACTGCCAAATTCCATTTCTGCTCACCTTGGCAACCACCGTTTTGCGAGTAGCTATCTTCAGGTCGCTATAGTAAACTGGTTGCCTGGGGCTCCACGCCGACCGCAGTTTGCTGTGTTTTCAGATAATAGGTTTTGCTGCTGGTAAATGTTAGTTGCCTACTCAGAACACAGCTGTTCTCCCCACCCCCACCCCACCCCACCCCACCCACCCTCTACCAACGCTAATCTATATATAACTAAAGTCACTTTTCAGTTACAAAGTAACAAATGCCAAGTATTCTCATTTTGCTCATCTAATAAGAAACAATTTATTTTTATTTATTTTTTATTGCACTTTGAACTTAGCAAAACCAATCAAATATGTTTTAATCTTGCATGCAACACCTCTGACCAAACTGTCTGCTTATATTAAGTATGTGATTTCAACTTAATTTTGCTAAAGTCTCACCAAATGAAACCATTATTTCTCTGTAAAATTTCTGTCCAATATTAAAACCTATTTTAAAATGTCTGTTTTGGTGAGTAGCTTTGAAATGCACGTGACCTTCCAACTGTGGTGATTTATTATTCCTTGGGAAAGCCATCGTCCAGCTAAGTATACTCCTTATGTTGCACTTCTTTGGAGGAAAAGTGAAACTAATATGCATGTCTAATTCTGAAAGCTGTTAACTCTATTGAATTAAATTTCTAATTTTAAAAAAATTTCAGACCAATAATTAAATGACTATTCACGATGGCATCAATAACTGGTCTCAAAGAGCAACATTGAGAAAATGTTGAGTGAAAATCTTAAATCATAAAGTCAATCATTCCTGAGTGACATGCCTAATGAAGAATGACAGAGATAAATCTAACTCTTGTCAGCCAGCCAGCCAGCCAGCCAGCCTTATCAAATAGAAACACACAGCAATGAACAGCAACACAACACAGTAAAATGAAAATCATCAAAACCCTATTTTGATAGAAATCAAAAAAGAAACTCAACACAATAAAAGAGAATTCTTCTGTAGAGAGCATCATCACATAAGGCAGCATTGCATAAATAACAAGCAGAGGTGAAACGCCATCATAGGCCGCTGCTAATAAACATCAAAGGCCATAAATCAATGTTAGTGAAAGCAGGTGTAAGTTGTGGCATATTTAGTAGAACAAGTAACACAATAGAGAAGGGAGTCAGAGAAAAAACCTGCATGGTATATAGCAACTACAGACATATACACATAGACAAGTGTATATATTGACCATCATACATTAATCTACTGATGAACTCTAGCAATGATGTCATGTCAGTCAAGTGTCAGTCCTGCTATTGGATGTTGTTATGTCACTGAATGGCCAGATAGTGGCTCAGTGAATATCCAAGATCATTTTGACCTTTTCAATTATGCATGAGTTCTACTGTATAATGCATTGGCTCCATCCTAAATAAGTCAGCTGACTCTGCTCAGCTGTTCTGGACAAAGTAGTTCTTACTGTTGAGGGAAAATTGACTCCATTTGCTCAAAATGGTCTCCTCCTCTATTCCGTCATTCAATAAGACATCTTAACGATGCCTATCTAATAGTCAAATCAATTTCTTAACTAATCAGTATACTGATTATGCATTGAAGATATTTTTAATGAGTAAAATGTGTTACTTGGAGCATATTAACTGCACGGCTGCTGCTGCTGCCTTCTGACTGTATACTGGCATCATTCATGGCATGCAATGCAAATATTCTGCCAGAAGAAGTTGAACATTTTCGTCTTTTCCTTTTTGTGAACTTGAATGATGATTGACGCCATGACCTGCAGGAAACAGTGACATAGAACCAGTCACGCAATCAATCTTCCTTACTCCAGGTCGGTTACCACCACCTCCTCCTCCTCCCTCATGCCAAAGACCTCATCCATCCACATAGAAGGTTCTAGCTGTCAGGCCCTTCCCATACACCCCGCCCCATGCTGCCAACACCTATTAAAAACACTTTGACATCATGGCCAACGGCCAGTCTCTCTCCAATACATGCAAGGAAAAGGAGCTACAAAATGAACCACAATCACAGCCATTCATCTTCAGTCTAAGACAGCATCAACATCTCTTGCTCATTAGATGACGTATTTGATGAGATGGCATTTCTGATTCCAGGAGGATATTCAGCTCTTAGAAAATAGTATCCAAGTCACATCAACAACTGTTCTCACTGATTCTCCTCTGGCCAGTCTTCAATCTCAACCACAGCAATTCAATCAACTGAATGAATGAATGAATCAATGAATCAATCAATCAATGATCTGGACATCAAACAGAAGTGAACCTCCTATTAGGATATTTTCACTCGGTTGAAGTCATGCAATGTCTTGTCATCTCTATTTGCAGAACGCAATCATGTTCTGTACATGTATAAGACATTCATGCAATGAAGCAGTAAACAGAGGATGCAGTTGGTCATGCCATCAATGGTGCCTCTTCTGCTCGAAAGTCAGTCACCTTCCTCCCACTGAATCCATACAGAGAACAGGACTGCTTGACTTTCAACAAGTAACTGCATCACAACTCAACTAAGAGGAACATCAAGTATTTCAGCCCCGAGTCCATAGCAGCAATTAAAAGCACATACTGGTAGTGGCTAATCACTTGGAACATGCATCAGACAGAAGCACGTTGCTTATATTTCACTTCTAAGTAAAGTCTCAATGAAATTTCTCTGCTTTCGTCTTTTCTGTTCAAATCCATTTTACTAGCCTTTGAAATAACAGCGCATTAGCTGACAACTATGCCTGTTTATAATAATAATAATAATAATAATAATAATAATAATAATAATAATAATAATAATAATAATAATATACAAGAAAGAAAGAAAGAAAGAAAGAAAGAAATAATAATAATAATAATAATAATAATAATAATAATAATAATAATAATAATAATAATAATAATGAAATAAAGCTTTCTTGAACTGATCTAAAACTATAACAGGGAATTAGTTCTTTCATTTATTCTCATCCGTGAAATGATGCATTGCTATTCAAATCTGCAAATGAGATTCAACTGTGAATGAGTGCAAATGAAACTAATTGGAACAAGAAAAGCACATTAAGTAAGCATTAAAATGCAGAGACATAACCAACCGGCTTTTCATTGACTGTGGCAACATTGATCTCATCATTGTCATCATCATCATCGTTGTCGTCGCCATCATCATCAATCACAAGAAGTCAACCACAAGCGCCTTAGCCTTGTGTCTAATCACTAGCAAAAGTCAGACGAAATCCTGGATATAAATCAGAGAACGAAGAACTAGGCCCTGTCGATGGGTGATGACAAAGAGACTTTACTCTAATCCTTCCAGTATTATGAAACAGATGAGCACTGACAATCACAGCACCCAGTAGCTTTATACACGAACCACAGAGATAGAAAGAGAGAGAGAGAGACAGACAGACTGTCCGGACAGACAGACAGACAGACAGAGAGTATTAGCACATGCTATCTATGCAGCCATATATTGTCAATGCACTCAGATCCGGTGCGCTAACTGATGCATGCTCCTTCATTTGGCCGAGGTTTCCAGAGGCTTTTGTAAGCTCTTAAGAAGCAGACATAGAAAACCCATCTAATAGGAAATGCTGTGAGGAAGTAATAAACGCTTAGAACTGACTTCGCTCTGGTTCAAAGCGCCACCCTACATCTCACCGACCTCAGCATAAACTATGCACTACGCAATCGAGCTTCATCAGACACCGGTCTACCACTTTGCTGCCTCTGCATTACACTGCTCCTTTGCTTCCTCAATTCAACAAAGCATTCACTTGCCCCCCACTGACGATGATGATACACCCGGAAATTAAAACTATTTCACTGTTCCATCTCATCAGGAAAACGGGTGTTAATAGGAGATAAATAACACCACGTAACATAAAGACATTCATTTCTGAATGCTTTTAAGCAGTTTTGACTGTTGTTGCTTATTTGCCTTAAGTATGTATTGTTCCTTCTCGAGAAGAAAAACTGCGCCTTTTTCATCTGCATAAATAATAAACATTTTTAGGCTGTGCTCATGAAAGCAAATATAAAGATGGAGATAACAACCGTTTGTGCAGGTCCTTTATACATAAGCAACTGAAACGTAACACTTAGAAGCCAGGAAGGAAAATCGTGTTACATAGTGTTTTATCAGAAGCAGGCTGAACACAGCTTTTCCTTATAATCATAATCACACATGTGACCATACTTATTCTAAGCAGAAAATTCAAACTGTTGAACAGATTTCAAATACACATTCATCAACAGACAAAGCAACTTCACAACTTAACCATTAATAGTAAATTATGCTTGAAATCAGAAATACCGGTACAAGAAAATTCTCCATCAACCGGTTACCAATAGCAGCTCATCCTATAACCAGGACCAGTTATATGTATATGTATATATATATATATATATATATATATATATATATATATATATATATATATATATATATATATATGTATATTTTCCATAGATGTATAAACTCTGTTGCATTACAGTTTATTTTGCAAAGTCTTCAAAGAAGACCGGCTTAATTTTACTCATAGAAATGTTTGGCATGCATGGCTGCACACAGTGACGTCAACAAAGAATCCATGCATGCAAAGTATTTGCTGAGAACTCAGTTAAGGCAGTCTGAGAGACAACATTCAAAGTATATTTTTCAGGCAGTTTAAGTAAGCAAGAATTTCTCTTCAAGAATTGTCTAAAAGCCATGATTGTGTCAGCGGGAAACTGAGGAGGCTGAGCACTTTCATTATGCTTCCGTTCATTTTCTGACAATAACAACAACACCCGCCTCCCCCCGCCCCCATCCTCATCTCATGTCATTAACCCGTAAAGACCTTGCATTTTTCTCAGAGATTCTTGAGAAGTACTTTGCTTCACTAAATTCAGGCCTCTTTAGTGTTTACACTCATTTGATTTTTCCACTCTTTTCACTCCAACAATCAGAAATCACTTCACTAAAGCTGCACCAACACTGGGCCTAACTAGATAAATAATAATTACAAGATTATGACAAGATCAGTCCAACAATACTTCTTCCTCTTTGCCATCATCTTCTCTCTCTCTCTCTCTCTCTCTCTCTCTCTCTCTCTCTCTCTCTCTCTCTCTCTCTCTCTCTCTCTCTCCACACTTGGGCAGGTTCAACTGGTTTTCCGCCTCCTTGAGAGAATACCGTAAGTTGCTTGGTTTCCCCGTTGTCTTCCCCACAGACAAATGGGGTGAACAACCTGCTCAAGGTCATACAGTGGCTAGGGTCAGATTCAAACCCTCTACCCTCCTGTTACCTGACAACTACTCCACCATGCCACTATGCTACTTTGGAGATAGGTTGTGATAATTCTGAAAAGCTAATAATGTTCATTAACGTTTACATCAAATTGCCTTTACAGGGTACGGTATGTTCACATGACGATACACATGAAGACATGAGAAATTGCAGAGCATATGGACCTCAGAATCAACACAGTCTCATTCTTCCATAAATCAATACATTATAGGTTGAAAGTGACATTAGAAGCCAACACAGAAAACATGAAAAATCAATTAGCATTTACAATTTGCTTATCTCCTGTTGGTCACAAGAGAAGGGGCTTTCATTTTCAGCGTCTAAGGCTGAAAGTGATTAAGGCTTACTTATGCATTCAGTTCACACCTTTGACACAATGCAGCAATAACAAATGGCCGTTGCTATAGCACTTCTTAAGCTCATCATAAACTGCAGATGACACCCTGTGAGAATTGTAAATCACTGAACACACTGTACAAATGAGTTTTTATCTTTCTTTTTTGCAACAAATCAACCAACACTCTTCTTCAACACGACCTGAGCCTCTGTACACTGTACCAAGTGACCCCAGCATTTTGACTATTATCAGGACATGAGCTATACTTGAAACCAATCTATTCTCTATTACCTCCTCCCCTTAACCAGAACCCTACAACATCAGGAACACTGGCCAAGGAACTAGCAATCACTAGAATCAGGAGTATTTGAACCAACAAATGTTTGGACTGACTGAAAAACTAAACATAATCTGTCTAATCTGTTGGAAATATCTCTACTTAATTGACTTCAGGAAACTCTCATTCAAAGACTTAGTCTGTTGTCCAAAGTTCTCCATAAAGTTGTGTTGACAGAACACAAGTCTTAAGTTCCACAAATGCTGAAAGGAAGATGCAAAAGAGGAAGACACAGATATCCACTTCATTTCACTTAGCATCCTATAAAGATAACTTCTAGATATCATTCCGCAAGATCATGAGGCTTCAGCAGAAAATTAGCTTTGCCTAAAGATATAGACCTGGAAGCCAATATCTTTTCTCTTTAATGAAGGAAGTGCATCATTCCATGGAATGGCCATACGGTGCTCAGAAATCCGGCTAATCATGTCTTATTCTGTAATTGTCTAAAGCAATTTGACACGGTTCAAAATTCTGGACATCATTTTAATATTCTGTGTGATATGTTTTGAACTTAGAAAAGGTCAAGAATGCAGAAAGGCAGTATAATCAACATCATGCCAACCTCTGCACTTCAACAGATAAACATACATATAAGCCCAGTATAAAATTCATATTGATCCTCAGATTTTCAACCACGAACTGCCACGAACATGATTTCCAACTACGATACAATCTGAAGCGACCATTGACTGACTGACATTAATACCGGAATATGAAACTGATTGAAAATCCCACAAGTAGAGTAGCATTAGAGCTTCAAAACGAGTGAGTAAAGGATATGGCCAGTTGACAACTGTTAGGCACCAGCTCCTGGGCGCAGTCGTTTGTTCGAAGACGAAGAATGCCTTCCTGACGTAACCTGGAAAAGGCAGATCGTCGTCGCAGTCGCCTTCCACCTGGTGGTCTTCCTCCCTCGACGCTTGCCTTTCCACTCGGCTCAGTCGACGGCGAAACCTGATCGCAGTCGATTGCGCATCGTCTCCGTCGAACGGATGGACGAACGACAGCGACTTACGGCGGGGGTTGGACCCCGACGACGACGGGGCCAGCGACAGGGACCGACTGGGCCTCTGCTGGGGCAACGACGACCGCGAAGCCCCCGTCGCCGGAGCCGAGGGGCTGCTCGATGGCGGCTTCATGGGTACTCCGCCGTCGAGGGTAACCTCTGCCTGCGATCGAACGGTCACTTGACCGGCATCTCTTCGTCTTCAGTGACCGTCGATATACAAACGAGTAAAGAGATTCGTCGATCGCAGATTCATTTCCACTCTAAAACATCAATTCGTCTTTTAATCAACATTATTCGGCGATATAAAGCGTCTAAATGTCTGCAATCGCCAAATTCAACTGAACTAAGATCTTTAAATGTCCGACGCACGTGGCCTTCTACGCACGAAAATTAACTTAATTATGGGTAAACGTGCATGAGGACTTCACACGTACTATACTACTACTACTACTACTACTACTACTACTACTACTACTACTACTACTACTACTACTACTACTACTACTACTACTACTACTACTACTACTACTGTTGCATTGGTTAATTCTGTTTAAAGTGTTCGCTCAGTCTTTTTGACGAGTTACCACTCTAATCTCGACGTTCTCTTACTTACTTACTTACTTACTTACTTACTTACTTACTTACTTACTTACTTACTTACTTACTTACTTACTTACTTACTTACTACTACCACCACCACCACCAATAATAATAATAATAATAATAATAATAATAATAATAATAATAATAATAATAATAATAATCATCATCATCATCATCATCATCATCATCATAAATACTCTGCCATATAGGCCTAAACTCGCAAAACTTTATGTGAAACAATTGGCGTCAGCGGAAATTTTTCCAGGAAGGTGCAACATTTTATTTGTCTGAAAGCAAAGCCAATTGGCTTTAAACATTAGCGTCGCCACGGTGGGCAAATGGGGACAACTGCCCCCCCCCCCACTCCCAACCTGACCCCAAACCACTTATCAGATTCGCGCAAATCTGGTGAGAAAGTTTTTTTGTTGGGTGGGGTGGTGGCAATGAATCTGACACACCAGCCCCCCTTTTCCCCACCCCAACCCAAAATTCCTGGCGACGCCGCTGGTTTTAAATTTAAACTAGGCCTACAAGAAAGACACGGGCTAAATGTGATGCTTGGGGCCCTATATTGAGTCAAGAGATCATGTTCATCTTGTTCACAAAATGAAAACGCCAATCTTCTAGGTTCTTGTTTTCAGTGGCGTAGGCCTATCGAATTGTCATATGTTTTGCTTTAGGCCTAAATGTCTGACAGCTAAAATGTCTACATATCTAGTACGTATGTTCCCTGTTCCTATTTTTGGATTTATTATCCCACATTTTTATACACATAGGCCTAATTTCCTGGGGTTCAATTGCACCCCTTTCCGACGCCCTTGTGTGAAACTGGGTTTTCTCTCTACAAGACCCCCACTGGATCGTCTTTTGAGAAAGACGATATTTTGTGTACCCTTCACCTATTCGTTTGCCCCCCCCCAAACAAAAATGTATTTGTTTTGTTATTACTTTGCTATCAATCCTAAGTGGACACAACTGCACTGTAGAACTTAGGACCGGTGGCGTAGCGAGGGTATCCGGCGCCCGGGAACAAAGTCTACCGTTGGCGCCCCTAACACTGGTGACGAGCCAAAAAAGGTCGTCACATCGTTCTCGGCGCCCCTCCACTCTTACACTCTTACGGCGCCCCTCTCTCCTCATACTGCTGACGAGAGCAAAAGAAGGTCGTCGCACATGTTTCTTCTTACTTATTATGCATTTCACTTACCCAAATACCCGATTTTGGCGCCCCTCACCTCGGCGCCGGGGGCATATGCCGCCCCACCCCTACCCCCTCGCTACGCCTCTGCTTAGGACTGTGTGCACACACACTCGTAAATTCCACAGCTGCGACTGTGTAATCGGATTTTGAAATAACTTAGGCCTATGCCATTCATATTCGGCATTGCACAGAACGCAGCGTAAACATCGGTGTTTTATCCAGATCCCAGGCTTCTGGTGGCAAATTGATTTGGCTGGAGGGGAAGAGACACAGTTAAATGCATAAATCTGCCACTGCTGAAATTTGAAAGGGGAATTTTGAGTTTGAGGGGAATCTCTCTCTCCCTAATAGGTCTTGATAAAACACTGGTTCACATTGTAAGAAACCAGCCGTGCAGTCGGTTCATGCATGGCCACTGATAGACTTCTTGCTTCTCATAAGCCATGCAGGCTTCATGAATCAATCGACGCTCATAATGATAAGCATGCGGTCGTCAGTTTCTCCTTCGAATCTCTCTGCGCATAACTTCTCTGTAAAAATTCAAAATCTTCTTCCATCAGTTTGACTTCCCATAGACCCCTATAGGACGATAGGGTGCTTTGTAAGAAATGCCGATAGAAAGGATTTCGTCTGAACATTTAGGGATACCAGATCAGTTGGAAAGAATTTAAGGACTCTACTAGGACTGGGTATAGGAGGCTTCACAATAGCAATGAAATCATGCCAATTTGGTTATCAAACACGTGGAACAGACTGAACAGTGAAAAGGAATTTTCTAACCAAATTTCCTGCTGCAATAACGCTGAACTCTATACAGTGGCGGTTCCAGGAATTATTGGTGGGGGATGAAACAAATATAGTAAGTTGGTGGGGGATGCAAAGTGAAGAAGAAGAAAGAAAAGAGAGAAAAAGTTTATTGTTAGTGTTTTGCCCACTAAATGTTAATAAACCTTGCCAAAAAGGCTGACAAGCAAAAAAAGAAGGCCATTCGCAGTATTTTTCACTAAATTCTTTAAAACTCACCGGAAAATAGACTGACAAGCAAAAATAGGTCATCCGGAACCCCGGTGGGGGATGCATCCCCAGTCATCAATAGGGTGGAACCGCCACTGCATGGCGCTATACTGTATATTCATTACAGATATCATTCAATTATACAAAGTCCTTCCAATCTGGCATAGGCCTAATGCGTAAAATCTGAAATTCCTATTTTAAAGGAAACTTAAGGATATTTTATGTCCTTATTAAGGGGCTGTCCATTAATTATGTCAACAATTATTGGGCAATTTTTGACCCCTTCCCCCTTGTCAACAACTGTCAACTTTCACTTATCCCCCATAATTACGTCAAAAACTTTTGACCCCCCCCCCAAGATCAATGACAGGAACCAATAACAAGGTTATTATTTTGAGGGGGATGACCATTTTCCCATGTTTTGCTCATCGAATGTCAAAATGTGGTGGTGACGACCTTTTTGTCATGCTTTTTTCCATTATAGTAAGTAGTATTCAGAGGCGAATCTAGGGGAGGGCAGGGGGTACACATGTCCCCGGGCGCCGAGGTGAGGGGGCGCCAAAATTGGATATTTGGGTAAGTGAAATGCACAATAAAGTAGAAGAAACACTTGCGAGGACCTTTTTTTGCTCGCCAGCACTATATGAAGAGAGAGTTGAGGGGCGCTGAAAACGATGTGAGGACCTTTTTTGCTTGTCAGTTGTTAGGGGCGCCAACGTACACTTTGTCCCCGGGCGCCGAATACCCTAGATCCGCCTCTGGTATTATTCCATGAAATTTCCTATTTTTTGATTATTTGTAAAAAAAACAGTGAAATTGTTGACGTCAACTTCTCTTGAACCCCTCCCTCTGTCAACAACTGTCAAACTTTTCAAACCCCTTCCCCCCTAAATTGTTGGCGTAATTAATGGACAGCCCCTAAGGACAAACTTAAGGACGAGGCGACGGATTTTAAGTAACCTACAGTCGTTAGTTAAGGTCGTCTGGAAACCCTATGAACATCTGATAAATTAATGAAAAGTGTGCATTTTAAGAAATAATATATGAAGTGAAACCGATGCCAACATTTTGGATTTTGTCGGAGGCAAGCGTCGCTGTCCAGCAATGGCATCGCCCGCAGAGGATCGAAGGAAAAACTGAGGACCGTGCGATGATGATGATGATGATTATGAACGCTGATTGATTGATGTTCATGGCGCATGCGAAGCAAGTCTATCAGTGGCCATGAACCAATTATTACACGGCTGATCGGCCGCCGGTAACATTTCTCGGCGGCATCGCTACTATCGTCCGAACTGTCTGAGCATTCACCTTTGCGCTGCCTCCCCTCACCCCACAACGCCATTCTCTCTAGACACCTATACCTCTTCCGAGTGTATATTGCCTGCTCTATAATGAGACGCTTTATGGTTGTCATGTAGTCATCACGAATGCAACCGTTAGCCTATACTGCGGTAATCCAGGACAGGTGTCATTTGCGTTAGAATTTCTCCTTGGAAGCACGCACAGTGTAGAGTCGTGAGTTTGCTTTGCGCGAAGGCCTAACAGCGATATGGAATTATTACCTTTTAAGAGCAGTAGTATTTTCAGCGCACTTTCTTCTAGGACTAAAACGCTGACGGTTTGATTACCAACCGACGTCGTCAGAACGCAAAAGCAGATGGCCTCTTTTAATCTATCGTCTAACGCAGCAATTAACGTCACTCACGTACGACAGATGGAACGCACACAGATACACAACATCTGATATTTTGCGTCCATGGCATCATCAGTCCACCTCCAATCGGTCATTACTGCCACGAACTATTTTGAAGCCCTGAAGCAACGTAATGTAGACCTACTTGCGCATGAAAAGCTCTCGCATCTGCCACTGCAAATGCCGACTGCCTCTTTCTCTCTGCGCAGTCACGTATGACTTCGGTCCAATAGTCTGACCACAGTTAAGAAAAACTCTTTGGCTAAGCATCTTACGACGATCTTAGCCTCTGAAGAGTCTCTAATGAACTAATTACTGACGATCGATACAAAATGTCGAAACCAGAGAGATGAAAAGTCACGGAAAATCAAGCCTTCTGAAATACGATAGTCGCTCGTTTCAAACATCAAATGCCGTTTTACTGTAACTTAAAACGGATGCAATGTCCTAGGACAAAGCCACAGCTGATATGTCTGCTTCCTAACTCTAAAGAATAACAACAAATAGTGTCTATTCGGGAAAACTGATAAAATATTTCAAAAGTCTTTTACAACCATTTATGTAGGTCTACACCTTTTAGTGATTAATATTAGCTTTCGAACAGCAGCGACGACTTTCGCAATCATTTGGACACATTGGATGATTGATATTCTAATTATTCTCAGGTACTCCGATTTACAGTGAAGCCTCGTTATCTCTCCGCTGTTTCCGCTGGCGAGAGGAGATTGGCTGGTCCAGGGGACGAGATAAAGAGATTTCCCTGTAGGCCTATTGACTACAGATTGGGTGTCGTCGGTTTTAGCAAAAGCTGCAAAGTTTGTGCTCTTGGCGGGGGGAGGGAGGGGGGTAACTGCCGAATAGGGCACGGAGATGCTCTCACGTTACAAAAATCTGTTAAACAGTATATACACTATAGAGCTATACACCTTCGTCGATGATTTGCTAATGGAGTGTTTATGGCTGGCGCTTCATAATAATCGCCCTCTTCTCCGTCTTCTTCGATTGTATTTCAATCGCTTTCCATGGAATTTTAACCGATCAAGTTTCACACAACTCATCTGCTTTCCATTCACGTTTCTTCTTCTATTATGTTTCTGTCTCCGGGTCTGACATTCTTGCCATATTGACCCTCCTTTTGCAGACAGACTGATGCCTTATTATGGCGTCAAATGCGTCATCGTAATCTTCATCGGTCGTACAGTCAGAAGGAGTCTCCCGTCTCTCTCTCTCTCTCTCTCTCTCTCTCTCTCTCTCTCTCTCTCTCTCTCTCTCTCTCTCTCTTGTACCAATTCTGAATCTGACAACTGCTCTGTTCCGCTTGTAGAAAATATTAGTCAGAGTCCTGTTTGATTAATTATTATTAATTAAGTCACTATATTATTTGCTTTTATTTGATTATTTCTCGTTTTGAACAGCGATTATCCATTCGAGATCTTTGACAACGATAAAGTTAAGAAGCAGTTGTAGCCAATGAGCATCACACAACCGAGAAACAGAGACGGACGGACGGACGCACCGACCGACCGACCGCCCTATCTGCTTCGCCCCTTTGCTTCCGTAATTTACCGAGGCTGAAGGTTGCAGCGAAACAGCGCTTTTAACGACGAAGAGGTTGGAAGAGCATCGAACCGCATAACTCACGGCGCTCCGCATAGAGGCTAAGACAGCCCAGCCACTACTCCTCGTAGTACGCAAGCCACTGCGCTCGTAGAAGCACTAGGTACCGGTGTAGTGCTGGAAGATAGAAAACGCTCAGAATGCATGCCAGAGAGTTTGTGCTCATAGATGCGGAAGATGCTTGAATATTCAAATGTACGCAACGAAACCGTTCGACAGAAGACAACCGATCGCACTTAGGACTGTCGTTAGTTAGTTTCTAAAATACCCTCTGGCTGGCGATTGGTCAGGAATTTGAACAGTTTGTTATTCATTTTGGATAATTCTCTATAAGATCAGAGAAATCTCTACTCAAAACGGAAAGCTCGAAACTCTACCAGCGGATTGCCTTTGCATGACAGTGGCGTAGCCAAGGGTGGCTGGGGTTAACCCCCCTGATGGGCCGACACAAATTTTTATTGTGTATTGTTATTCTGAGGCTGGAGGGCGCCAAAATCTGGTCTAAGGTATCAAACAAAGGAAAAAGAAGCAAACTAAGAATATCAATGCACAGTAGTTGTATAGGCTGTCTGCACTCATATGCCTATATACTAACAGTGGCGGTTCCAGGAATTCTTGGTGGGAGATGAAAAATTTTTATAGGAAGTTGGTGGGGGATGCAAAGATTTTAAAAATAAGAACTGAGAAAAAGGTAGTTCTTCTTAGTGTTTTTGTCCACTAACTGTTAATAAACCTTCCCGTAAAAGGCTGACAAGCAAAAATGTCGTCCGCGGTGTTTTTCAGTACATTTTTAGAAACTTACCGGAATAATAGGTTGACAAACAAAAAAGGTCATCCGGCCGGTGGGGGATGCATCCCCGGTCATCAACATGGCGAAATCGCCACTGATAACTACAGTGTAACTTAACCATAGCGAAATAATATGTGACGACCTTATATTTTTTGCTTGTCAGGATTTTCCGAAGTCTGGGAATGGCCGTTCATACCCCCTCCCCTTCTGAAAATCCTGGCTACGCCGCTGGCCTTTGTGATCCTTTTCTTCATTAAACGAGTCACGAGCGGCCCTCGTAGACGGCTTAACATTAAGCCTGTTGCTCGAATTATAATAAGATTCGTCTCTTCTGCTGAATAAATAAGATTGTTATATGAGACTGAAGTAGCGGCTAACGGTGCCTGCGATAGCGGTTATCACCATAGTAACCATAGTAACGACGTGGCACTTGTATCGTCGATGGCTTTTCTCCTTTTATTTGAGATCGTTGGCAACACAATGGCGCCAGACTGTCTCCCACCTTCCAGCGTTCAATATCTCCTTTTCTTCCTGTCCCTTTGCATCACACCGTCCCTACTTACCCCACCCCCACCCCACTCCACCCCACTCCACCCCAGTTCATTCGTTTTCCTTTCTCTGCTCTTTATTTCTCTTCTTTCCCGCTTCCTCTGCTCAGTCGTTCCTCTGTTATTCACATCCACTATATACAGAAGAACTTTGCCGTCAACTGAATGTCCTTTTTTCTCCAGTTGAAGCAGTTGGTTCGTGAAAGACCAGAGCAAGACCACTGCCAGAAACACTCTGAAGAAGACTGTCACCGAAACCAACGACATTTCTGGGGTGGGGCGTTTGGGGCCTTCCTCCACCACCACCACCTCCTCCTCCTCCTCTTCCGCTTTTTTCGTTTTATTCTCTGGCGCAGTTTCCGTCACTTAATTGGTCATTGCATGGAGCTTCGACTGAAGATCCGATCGAAGTCTAAATATAACTCCGATGAAATGACGTCACTGTGGACAAAGCAACCTGTTCTCTTCGTCCTCACGTACCTTGAGCAGCGATTTATATGTCTCGCCAGAGCCATTTCGATTTCTTAGGTGTACTGACAGTACTCGGTATGGTACGACCGCATGCCACTAACATCAGTTGCTGCTGCTGCTGCTGCTGCTGATGATGATGATGACGACAATGGTGGCGGTGATGATGATGAACTTTACTCAGTGCATGTGAGATAGCAATTAACAGGTGAGTGATCCAGAGGTCCGATAACAGTGATGAGAATGAAAGCGAATTACAGCGTTACCTTCACGTAACCACTGATTACACCTTGACGATAGGATTACAGAACCTGGTATTTGGATTACCTGTTGTCTGAATCCCATCACCTCTCACTTCACAGTGTTAAGTTCTCAACAGGTTGAAGGCAGAAATATATGTGACTGCATTCCAGTCATCTACATGGCAATATCTACGTAGGATGTAGTTTAGACAGGATATAGTCAAGCTAATCACCTGTGTAGGCCGCCTATGCGGCGATTAGGCTTAGCACAGGTGTGCAGGACAGACTCTAAACGCCCTCATTATCTTCGACTTGACAAACATCAGAGAATGTCGGTTGATTTCTTGGCTCAGTTGGCAGAAATCAAAGAGACAAATGCCTTTGAGTTACTTTACGTTGCATTGCATAACAGTCGCCACTGGCAACGAAACAGAGCAGATCATTCAACAGACACTTAGGCCTATTTCGAACAGTCATCTTCGGCGGTTACTAAACAACGGGCCCCAAATACAAAGACCTGCTAATTTTATTTTAAGAACATCGACCAATTAGACGTAGACGATGTTAGAAATGAGTGAGCTTCTCTGGTCGCCGCCAACCAATGAGCATTTGATTGATCGACGCCGAGGAGATCTAAAGTTCTTCTGTCAATCAAGCGACGATTCGATTCATTACGTCTTAATTCGACCACCTGGGCTTTATTCTTTCGCCACCTACTACCTGTCCACCTGCCTACTCCTCCTCCTCCTCCTACTCCTCCTAAGGCAGCCTTAGTTGCCTCGGATGTCACTGCAGCTGATGTCATTGTTTTCCTGTCCTGCGGCTATAAACTGTAGCATTGCGGACCACAATATAGTTCAAAGCAATGTTACATAACAAGTATTTTCCCGCGAAGACGCTGTAACCATGGTAACGACGCCAATTAAAATACTTTGACAAAGCGCGTTACCATCACCGCACCTCTACCCCTCCCCGCTTTATCGATTGGGATCGAGGCTGGAGAGAGGGAAACGTCGATTATGGTCGCAAAGTCATCGCTAAAACAATAAATAAACTGGAAAAGTTGCACTTGCTTTTGCCTACAGACTAGGCACTAGTTTCTCGCAATATTATAGGGGCTATCGCGCTTAGGGCTCTATAGCATAATCGTGCAGTGCACAATGATCGCTTTATCGATTGGGATCGAGGCTGGAGAGAGGGAAACGTCGATTATGGTCGCAAAGTCATCGCTAAAAACAATAAATAAACTGGAAAAGTTGCACTTGCTTTTGCCGACAGCCTAGGCACTAGTTTCTCGCAATATTATACGGGCTATCGCGCTTAGGGCTCTATAGCATAATCGTGCAGTGCACAATGATCGCTTTATCGATTGGGATCGAGGCTGAGAGAGGGAAACGTCGATTATGGTCGCAAAGTCATCGCTAAAAACAATAAATAAACTGGAAAAGTTGCACTTGATTTTGCCTACAGCCTAGGCACTAGTTTCTCGCAATATTATAGGGGCTATCGCGCTTAGGGCTCTATAGCATAATGGTGCAGTGCACAATGATCGCTTTATCGATTGGGATCGAGGCTGGAGAGAGGGAAACGTCGATTATGGTCGCAAAGTCATCGCTAAAAACAATAAATAAACTGGAAAAGTTGCACTTGCTTTTGCCTACAGACTAGGCACTAGTTTCTCGCAATATTATAGGGGCTATCGCGCTTAGGGCTCTATAGCATAATCGTGCAGTGCACAATGATCGCTTTATCGATTGGGATCGAGGCTGGAGAGAGGGAAACATCGATTATGGTCGCAAAGTCATCGCTAAAAACAATAAATAAACTGGAAAAGTTGCACTTGCTTTTGCCGACAGCCTAGGCACTAGTTTCTCGCAATATTATACGGGCTATCGCGCTTAGGGCTCTATAGCATAATGGTGCAGTGCACAATGATCGCTTTATCGATTGGGATCGAGGCTGGAGAGAGGGAAACGTCGATTATGGTCGCAAAGTCATCGCTAAAAACAATAAATAAACTGGAAAAGTTGCACTTGCTTTTGCCTACAGACTAGGCACTAGTTTCTCGCAATATTATAGGGGCTATCGCGCTTAGGGCTCTATAGCATAATCGTGCAGTGCACAATGATCGCTTTATCGATTGGGATCGAGGCTGAAGAGAGAGAAACGTCGATTATGGTCGCAAAGTCATCGCTAAAAACAATAAATAAACTGGAAAAGTTGCACTTGCATTTGCCGACAGCCTAGGCACTAGTTTCTCGCAATATTATAGGGGCTATCGCGCTTAGGGCTCTATAGCATAATCGTGCAGTGCACAATGATCGCTTTATCGATTGGGATCGAGGCTGGAGAGAGGGAAACGTCGATTATGGTCGCAAAGTCATCGCTAAAAACAATAAATAAACTGGAAAAGTTGCACTTGATTTTGCCTACAGCCTAGGCACTAGTTTCTCGCAATATTATAGGGGCTATCGCGCTTAGGGCTCTATAGCATAATCGTGCAGTGCAAAATGATCGCTTTATCGATTGGGATCGAGGCTGGAGAGAGGGAAACGTCGATTATGGTCGCAAAGTCATCGCTAAAACAATAAATAAACTGGAAAAGTTGCACTTGATTTTGCCTACAGCCTAGGCACTAGTTTATCGCAATATTATAGGGGCTATCGCGCTTAGGGCTCTATAGCATAATGGTGCAGTGCACAATGATCGCTTTATCGATTGGGATCGAGGCTGGAGAGAGGGAAACGTCGATTATGGTCGCAAAGTCATCGCTAAAAACAATAAATAAACTGGAAAAGTTGCACTTGCTTTTGCCTACAGACTAGGCACTAGTTTCTCGCAATATTATAGGGGCTATCGCGCTTAGGGCTCTATAGCATAATCGTGCAGTGCACAATGATCGCTTTATCGATTGGGATCGAGGCTGGAGAGAGGGAAACGTCGATTATGGTCGCAAAGTCATCGCTAAAAACAATAAATAAACTGGAAAAGTTGCACTTGATTTTGCCTACAGCCTAGGCACTAGTTTCTCGCAATATTATAGGGGCTATCGCGCTTAGGGCTCTATAGCATAATCGTGCAGTGCAAAATGATCGCTTTATCGATTGGGATCGAGGCTGGAGAGAGGGAAACGTCGATTATGGTCGCAAAGTCATCGCTAAAACAATAAATAAACTGGAAAAGTTGCACTTGATTTTGCCTACAGACTAGGCACTAGTTTCTCGCAATATTATAGGGGCTATCGCGCTTAGGGCTCTATAGCATAATGGTGCAGTGCACAATGATCGCTTTATCGATTGGGATCGAGGCTGGAGAGAGGGAAACGTCGATTATGGTCGCAAAGTCATCGCTAAAAACAATAAATAAACTGATAGGCGGATTTTATTAAAGGCTAGGGTAGGCTTAAGCCTACCCCCTACTCCTATGGATGGCACGAATGATGGACTGATAGACCCCCATGCTAGCCTACCCAAATATTGAACTCTAAATCCACCTATGTCCCACATGCAGGATCGCATTACGATGACTTAAGAAAATGAATTATAGTCGACATTAAGACGGGTATGTTTAGTGTACTAGACAGACAATGTACTTCAAGGCTTATGTATGCTGCGGATGAAAGTAGGGCTTGAGGTCGATCCTCTTCCCTAAGCCGATAAGTTCGCAGATTAATGCCGTGGATTGTCGGTAGGTGGCTTGGGTAAGTCACTCATCGAAATAATAAGCAACTTCCGGTGAAACTAGACGTCTCGGTCATTGCTGTGATTTCGAGCAATATAGACATAGGAAACGCTGCTGCTACTGCTGCTGCTGCTGCTGCTGCTGCTGCTGCTGCTGCTGCTCAGCCGTGGAAAAGGAACTGATGCGAAATGTTCGCGCCCCTCCCTCCTTGTCATCGAAATCCAAGATCTCAGTGCATTCCCAATCAGCGCTCATGAATTGATAACAATAATCGATGCATAAAATCAATCACACGATCCCTCTGCCTCCCCTTCTCCTCCTCCCCCTCTCGTATCCCTCTCCAACACAGTCCTTCTCTTCCCATTCTGCCAAGCACGGTTTATTTCTTGGATCGATTTCAGAGACATCGGAACTGAAGGGAATTGATTCGAAGGAGATTTTTCGTCTTCTCATCAATGGCGGTGGTGATGATGATGATGATGTTGACTTAGTGATATTTTCCAGTACTAACTCTAAATTTTTGTGTAAATTTGACAAATCATCGATAAAACGAGACTGTTGGTAATGTGATTATCTTCTATCATTTCCAACATTTCCTCTGCTTCCTTTGTACCAGAGTAACTGCTTAACGCGAAATATTCGCCAGTGGAATTCTGCTTTTGGACGCATGAATGCATTTCTCTTCAAAAGAATTCGGTTTTCATTCAATGTCCTTTTGTCTCTTTGGCGGAAGGAAATGGACGCACATTTTCAGTAAACGCTCAGAGTTCCATGCACTTGAAAAGTAAACCGCTTAAACTTTCGAGCAAACGCAAACATACGAATATGCATGGAAATAGATTATTATAGACTGAAACTTCAAGTCTCACTTACACAATGAAATTACACCATCAACAAGTGGCGTAGCCAGGATTCCGGAAGGGGAGTTTTGGTTATTGGTTTTCACCATGACCAACTTTGGAAAAATCTTGACAAGCACAGAAAACGCTATCGCCTCTAATTTTTTCCTGACAAGCAAAGAAACTCGCCTCTTAAAACGGCTCATCGATGACAACCCTCGTTATTCCATAATGCTAATAATGCACAGTATATGTGCAAATTCAACCGCATTTTTGAAACTTATTTCGTCCTGCTAGAGATCGATTTCAAGCACCATATTGGGCCATTATCTTTAGCATTCTTCACCACATCGATATCAATCGCTATTATAAACGTAGGCCATCGTCTTCTGTATTTATAGCGCATTCAGCATGACAAGCCCCGATGTTCCATAATGCTAATAATGCCGAGTATTTGAGCAAATAAAACCGCACATTTGAAAGTTATTTCGTCATGTTATAGGTCGAATTCAAGCACCATATTCAGCCACTATCTTTAGCATCCATAATTACATTGATATCAATCGCTATTGCAAACATGGGCCATCACCTTCTGCATTTAAACCGTTACATTTTTAGCCAAAAGGGTTTGACCTCCAAAGACGCGTCAACAAATTAAAAATGCATAGAAACCCATTAAAATGTTTTCTTTTCGGCAGCCAAGGGGGATTTAACCCATAACCTCCTCTTGGCTACGCCACTGCCGTCAACTAAAACCGATTGTAGTTTAGCTGCCGTTTTATGGACTGAAGTAAAACGCGAAAATATATTGGCCGGGACTCAATTAGATGCACAAAAGTCCACGAAGGACTCAGTTAGACGCCAGATGGTCTGCAGAGCGTCTTTGAGTCAATGATTCGGTCTAAAACAGTTCAGAAGCTGTCTCATCTGCGAGAACAGACCGACACCTATAGAATATGCCAACTGCACCAATTTGCCAATTGGGATAATTTGATGAAGGTGCTATAGTGCTAAGTGTTGGGCAGGCCTAGATCTTTTGAGCCAAAAGTAGCAAAACTATCGTTACCAGCCTTAGAGTGGCGTAAGTTCTGGGAGCTGGCTTACGATTGGGTCTGCCTGGGTTTTGGATAAAAGCAGAAGAGGATAACTTTGAGGACGAGTGTAAAAGTCTTTGGAAATTAAGGAGACTTCAGCAGAAGGGAATAATTCGTTATAAACGATTGAAATGAAGAAGCGTTTGTTGACTCGTCAAAGGCTCGCTTCTTCTGAGTTCTGACTTCGGCGATCAACGGAACACGTCCATCTAAAAGCGCTTTCCTATCCACGGCTCTGCTTACTAACAGAATTACAGAGACTCTCTAAATATCCGAAATAACACGCGTCAAATTGTTCTATGCACACACACCCATATACTGTACACACACACACACACACACACACACACACACACACACACGGTGCCAATAACATAGGATCTCGATACGAGCTGCCACGAGCAATCTGAGGCGTAGAAATGGCCTGGAGGAGGTAAAAAAGGCTGGTTACCGAAGAGACTTATTCCGCGATTAACACGCTCCGATAGAATTCATCTGACGAAGCATTTGGCCGACTGACTGACTGACTGACTGACTGACTGACTGACTGACTGACTGACTGACTGACTGACTGACTGACTGACTGACTGACTGACTGACTGACTGACTGACTGACTGACTGACTGACTGACTGACTGACTGATTGACTGACTGATTGACTGACTACTGATCGACTGACTGACTGACTGACTGACTGACTGACTGACTGACTGACTGACTGACTGACTGACTGACTGACTGACTGACTGACTGACTGACTGACTGACTGACTGACTGACTGACTGACTGACTGACTGACTGACTGACTGACTGACTGACTGACTGACTGACTGACTGACTGACTGACTGACTGACTGACTGACTGACTGACTGACTGACTGACTGACTGACTGACTGACTGACTGACTGACTGACTGACTGACTGACTGACTGACTGACTGACTGACTGACTGACTGACTGACTGACTGACTGACTGACTGACTGACTGACTGACTGACTGACTGACTGACTGACTGACTGACTGACTGCGCGCATTCGCAGCACTTAGACGACGACGAAGACGACGATGGTAGGCAGAGAGATTTACCTGTTGAGTGATATAATAAGCTATTTCTTACGCAATGATAATCCCCTGAATTCCAGTTATTGTGACCGTGTCGTCGTCGAATAATAATAAGCGAGAGAACACTATGTCTTCCGAATGAATTGAATTTCCTGTTGCATCAGAGACAGAGAGACAGACTTAATTCGGAGTCTTCCTAGAAATGACTCAATTCGATTGGCGCCGAAGAAAACATTGTTTAATAGAGTTTTCTTAAATCCAAACACTCTGAGAGACGAGAGAGAGAGAGAGAGAGAGAGAGAGAGAGAAAGAAAGAGAGAGAGAGAGAGAGAGAGAGAGAGAGAGAGAAAAAAAGAGAGAGAGAGAGCTCCGACAGCAAATGCGCCTAGAAGTGCTTTTTTTCACCGAACGAGTAACTGGGTTACGATTATAGGAGCCGAAGTCTGTTGGCCGATAAGAAATTTCCAACTTTCGCCGCTTGGAGCGCCTCAAGACGAAACACGTCTCGAAAAGAGAATGGGCGATCAGCTTCCGCAACAGCTGCATCGACGATCGACAAGAAGGAGGAGGAGGAGGAGGAGGAGGAGGAGAAGAAGAAGAAAAGAAGAAGAAAAGAAGAAGAATGCCTCTCCTGCCTCAGTAGCAGCAGCAGCAGCAGCAGCAGACGTGTCGGCCATTCTGCTGCTGCTGCTGCTGCTTCAGTAGCAGCTGTCGCAGCTGCTGGATGCGGCTGCTGCGGTGACGACGTCTAGCGTTCGGCATCGGAGTTATGACGACCTAAGAGGAGACGAATTCCGTTATTGAATGGGGCGTTCTATTATCGGTCGTTAAATAATCTGGCCTTGCGTTGAGGGAAACGCAGACTCTCTCTCTCTCTCTCTCTCTCCGTCGATAATTCACGGCCTCTTATGCACTTAGACTGCCTCCCACCCCTCACACCCCTCCCCTCCCCTCCCTCACCAGATGCACAGCTCGTCTTAATCGCTGAGGAGACGTTAATAAAGCATTTGCTATAATGGTTCGAACCTTCGTGTTGACGACAGACACCTACAATCGGGCGCTAGATAAATCGAAGACAGACAGACAGTTCGATGCTAAACGCGTTTCCATGACAACAGCCACGGCGTCCAATCGAAAAGAAAGACGGAATCGTCTCAATGTGTCACGTGATGCTATGCAGGAAGAACGACGTCACGTGACTATAATAACCGAATCGATTCGATTTCTCTCTCAGCTTCTAAATCGATGAAACTGCTCATAGGCTGATTAGTGAGTCTGAACCGAGGGGTGGGGAGTTCACGGATGGCATCACCTGCAGATGGGGTGGGGGAGTTGACATCTTACTCGTTATGGCGAACAGCTTGAAGATAAATCGCAGGGTGACGTCATTCATGCTTACGTCAATCGCCGACAGAGTCTAAGGAATGACGCAGCGGAAGAGAAGAAGACGTCGGAATTATTCTACGACGACGTCAACCTCAACAGAGAGTCTGGCAAAACCCCAGTCAGTGCTCTATTAACCCCTTAACCGTGTATTTAACTGTAACTCAATGTAAAATGGATGGATATATCCGGGATTCCCAGTTAAGGGGTTAATTATCTATAGGTTGCTTACCTGTTCTGTGGCTTAAGGTGAAGTCATTCCACAGTTATTATTGTTCGATGACGATGACACGCTAGTCCCTCTGAGAACGAAGCGACGACTGAGTCTGAAAGCAATGCTCTCTACTCTATACTCGACGGCCATTTGCAGACGCATTCAACGGAGACAGCGTGTCTAATGTCTATGCCTGATACGCAAGTCAATTCCTCTGCCATTTAAACACACTGAAAATCCTGCAATACACGATCATCCTCGTACACTGAACTTCAAATAAGGGGCCAAACAGTTTCTATCTGAATATAATGATATTTGCTTAACTGTCCATAGACACTGCTTCAAATGGGCTAAGCATATAGTCACTCTGGACCGCGTCTTCCTTCAGTTGACTAAAATACCAGTGGCACATATATTCAGTGCCCTGCGCTCCCTTTTCATCAGCGATTGGACGGACAGCCACATCTCGGTTAGGCCTCTGGCTACGTCAAAGTCACCCTTAAACCGTTAACCAAGTGCAGCTACTACGTACTGTCCCTTAAGCGCTATATAAATTCGTGAGATTTTGATTGATTCCACTGACCTCCATGCATTGCTAGATTAGGTCATTAGATTAGATTTACTCAATGGCAGGAACATCATTGCCCCTCTAGGCTAAGAGAGCTGAGCAGCGAATTATTATTGCCATGTAGGCAGTGACACCTAATCAGCATCACCGACCAACGCCCCGTCTAAAAGACAGGTAATGCTCAGGTATGGCGGCTATTAACTCTGACTGGGCGCTGGTCGTTAGTGACGTCATCCTCAGACGAGTGTCTAGAGAGCATTGGGTGTATGACTGTATGTAGGTCAAAGTACTACTGTTACTGTTTCCAGGTGACCGCTCGAAATCCAGCGGAAGAAGGCAGAAACCGTGGACTCGGTCTCCAGCAGAAGTCTCGAAGGATGAGTGACGGTCGATAGATGGAGCCACTGTCTCGCGAAAACGAACAACGATTCCCGAAGACGACAATTGCACTAATTAGATGACATCTGTGACCTCTGTGACCATCAAGGCGACGACAGACACAAAGACACAGACGCAGACACAGACGCAGACACGCGAGGTCGAAGGTCATCGACGTGTCTCTGACCTCTGATGAGAGTCTCTGACCTTTGACCCTTAACCCCAGACCAAAGGTTTCTTTTTTCTGAATCCAACACGAAGCAGTATTCGTCAGATGAGAGTTTTTAAATTGTTTACTCTGTAGAAATAACAGGATAGACCCCCCACCGAACCGCTTTAAACCTTATTATTATTATTACTTTATTATTATTATTATTATTATTATTATTATTATTATTATTATTATTATTATTATTATTATTATTATTATTATTATTATCATCATCATCATCATCATCATCATCATCATCATCATTATCTGATTGACAAATTCAATCGACGCATATCGAAGATAACAACACAAATCTGTCTCTCTGTCTCTCTGTCTCTCTCTCGTTGTCTAATTTTCTTTATCTCTTATCTATCGATGTATATCATTGTGAATAAAATAGAAGACATAGCAGAGGAAGGAAACGAAGGAGGAAGAGGGAGGAGGAAAACAGGGAGACGAATACAATAATATACGAAATGCACTGAACTGTTACTTGAGTCTTGGAAGAAGAAACACACGAATTCGTTTCACTTGACAATCGCAACTAAATCAATTTGAAAATAAATCTGATGGATGAAGAAGATGACGATGACGATGATGATGATGATGATGATGATGATGATGATGATGATGATGATGATGATGATGATGATGATGTGGAGACGGCAGATGTCGCTTCGTCGTCGTCTGCTGCTGTCTTTTTTTTATCGTTGAGGCTTCAGAGCGTGTTGTCCGACATCTTCAAGTGATAAATAAGACAGAGCAACAGCGCCTGCATTGTATTTGCCTTCCTTCCTCACACGACACTCTTCAGCTCAGTCGAACGAAAGACCCTCAAAGCCTAATTGTTTGCCGTCATCTTCGTTTCCTTCGCCGTCTGTCCACGTGTCTGTCCTTGCGTCGCTGTCTGTCCTCTTGCTTTATCTCTCGTTTGCTGACTCAATTTCGATATCAATTTCTGCTTCATGGCGTAATCGTCGACGTCAACGAATCAACACGCAAAGTAGATACTCTACGATGACACCGCACCTGAATCGCCAGGTTACAGTTAGAACACACACACACACACACACACACACACACACACGCACAGAAGAAGAAGAAGAAGAAGAAGAAGAAGAAGAAGAAGAAGAAGAAGAAGAAGAAGACCTCTGTAGCAGAGCAGCATCAACAGAATCAACTGATTCTGTCATCTCAAACAGCTCTTCGATCGATCGTCATCTTCACTGACCTTTGAACCCGCATAAAATGGTCGAAGAAAATGGGGTCAAGAGGCGAGAGCGACCAGCAGAAGGCAAACACTGAGGCGGCTGTGGTTGGGGGTCGAGGCCCATCGGGAACCCCGAGAGCCCTCAGCGCAAAGGTCGCCCTACACACACTCTGATAATTGTGTGCCTAAGACGTTCTAAATGGTCCGTAGACATTTTAAATGCGCAAACTTAATTTATGAATTCCTTCGAAAACTAAATGAAAATAGAGGACGAGAAAGACGAGGAGGAGGAGAATAAAGAGAGAAGAAGCTGGAGACGAATAGGGGAGCATTTCCATTCTCTCCCATGTAAAATGGCTGATCCCATTTATCCCATTATATCCCATACAGACCCTGTATCCTACGCGACTGTCATATTTCGACCATCATCCAAGTTTGAAATAAGCAAAGCGATTTAGTGTTTAGGAGGCAATCCATAAGAACTCGTCTCCTTATTCACTCTTCGTCAGTCAGCCAAAGATGAGATGAGCAAAGTGCTTTCCTGAGGATCAACCTGTCGATGGCTGTGGTCAGATTCGAACCCGCTACCCTCCGACTGTACGGCAAAGACTCCTGCCACATTCAAAGCATTCACAGTATAGGCCTATTTCAATGCCTTTGCAGCTGAGAGATCGTCGCATTGGACAGCATTGACTCCACTCTCCCTCGGACCTTGTCTAGAAAATGCTTCTGTTTGGCTTCGCCTGTAGCCATGGATACCGTGATTCCAAATATGCATGTTCTGGTTTTAGTTCACTTTCCTTGCCTTTACCACTGATGCCATGAGCCCTATGCCCCGAGGTCTAGGCGCCAAGGTGAACGCTAAAGAGAGAGAGAGAGAGAGAGAGAGAGAGAGAGAGAGAGAGAGAGAGAGAGAGAGAGAAGCAAGGGAAAGCAACGAAGTGTATTTGGTTTTTCCATCGAATATTCCATCGTCTACACTTAAAATGGCGCTCAATCATTTGATCCGTGCATTCGACAGATGGAGTAACGATTCTCTCTCTTCTCTCTCTCTCTCTCTCTCTCTCTCTCTCTCTCTCTCTCTCTCTCTCTCTCTCTCAGACGCGAGAATGTTACAGAAGATCTCAAAAGATTGTGATTGATTGACTTGCAGCGTCAACAATTCTCTGGGATTTTCATAAAATTAAACAAATAAATCGAAATCATCATTTTTCTTCTTCTTCTACTTCTTCTCTTTTTTTTCTCTTCCAGCCTCCAGGTGCCTTGCTCCGTTGCTTCGGCGGCATGCACGGACTTTCACTTTCGAAGGTAAGTTACAATCTGGAAGTGATTCTACGAGATGGCGCTTAATAAGTAAGCGACTGATTGACAGCGTCAATTGCAAAGCGTCACTCCTGTGCATTCGATTAGGAAGAGACGTCAGCGATTGAGTCGAATAGGCAGACGACAAACAGTCTGCTGCTGCTGCTGCTGCTGCTGCTGCTGCTGCTGCTGCTGCTGCTGCTGCTGCTGTATTTAACAGAATCATAGAGGACGAAAAGATGGAAAAACACGCAACTGTATAAATAGGCAAAGAACGAAAAACTAAAGACTTCCGCATCTTAAATCCTTAATATGCAGACGAAGAAGAAGAAGACGACGAACGCAATGACCGATGGGAGATGGGAGGAGGAGGAGGAGGAGGAGGAGGAGGAGGAGACAGGGTGTAGCCTGAGACAGACATCGAGCATATATATATATTCGTTAGTCGAGTATCTTATGGCCATTCATTATGGATGGAGCTATTTAGATGGTTGTCACGTGATTCGGAAGGTTGTTTTATTGAAATCCGGAAGTTAATAGAGGAGCTGAAGAGACTGCTTTCGGTTTTATTATCATCACCATCGTTCAGGACGCACACACACACACACACACACACACACACACACACATTATATATATATATATATATATATATATATATATATATATAGGCCTATGCATGTATAATTGTATATATTATATATGCATATACAATGTATATATATATTTATATTTACATACAGGCCCGCCCGAAGTGGGGCTGCAGGGGGTGCAATGCACCCCCTGGAAAAATGATGGTCTGCGCCCCTCTGTACCCTCTGTATCCTGAAATACAGGGGGTGTAGAGTGTGCAGATGACCTTTTTTACTTGTCAAACTATTTTTGAGGTAAAATCGAGCGTTGACGACCTTTTTTGCTTGACAAGGATTTGAAAGAGAAAAATAATTTAACTTCTGAAAAATCTGCACCCCCTCTGACCAAAATTCGTCCCGACGGCCCTGTTTATATATGTGTGTATATATTAACTAATGCATTCTTTTTATTTTGCAAGGAATTATTCATTCTTATTATATCTTTTAAGTGTCTGTTGGAGAAGATCACGATCGGACTTGACTTCATCCGGCGTGACGCCGTTGTCTTCGAGAGGAGTGCGCTGTTAGACAGGAATGACGTGACGATGCATTTATGATGATATTTCGTGGAGTGCGTTGAACTCTCAGCGTGTGTCTTCGTGTGAATTATGCAACGCCCTCTGCAGTCTCTCTCTCTCTCTCTCTCTCTCTCTCTCTCTCTCTCTCTCTCTCTCTCTCTCTCTCTCTCTCTCTGCTTTCGTCGTCTCCATGGTTCGTCGTTAGCGAGTACGGAGTCCGCGTTGTCTTTTGCCAAGGAGATCTTCTCTGAAGACGAACGAAGTACCGGGTTCTTAGCACATCACGTGACATCGTCATCATCATCATCAGCAGCAGCATCTTCATCAGATGCTGGTGGCAGAATTTCCCCCAAAGCAGCAGAAGACGTCGTGAAAGACTTCGATAAGAAACGCAACTGTGAACACACTGAAATAATGCAGCAGAAAGTTAATTTCGATGATAAAATGCCAATCGCTAAACAGTTACTTTTACTTCGCTTTTGCCGTTTGTACAGGTTTCACACAGAGTTCCTGTGCTTTCCCCATGGTAATAGTAGGCCTAATGATAGTCGAAATCAGTGAGCAAGTGTATCAATGTAATCAGTGTATCACTCTTGTAAAGCGCTCTTGACTCGGACCTTCGCCACGCATATAGCCTAGCGCTATATAAATTGTCGTTAATAATAATAATAATAATAATAATAATAATAATAATAATAATAATAATAATAATAATAATAATAATAATAATAATAAGATGTATCTAAGAGAGTGGGAAAGGTGAGATGGACAGTGGACTAAGAGCAGCAGATGGGGAGAGGAAGGTGAATGCAAGTGGCCAATTGAAAGAGGTTTCTAGGTTTCTGGAGATGAAGCAATTGAGGAGACGGCGTCTTCGTCGTAAGTGTTAACAGTCAGCGTATGTTAGACGCTGTTGGTTGGCCTCTCATCAGCGTCTCTTAGGAAACGACTTCACTCGTAAACACACTCTCAAGGACGCCGTCGTAGTCACATCTTCCACCCTCCTCCTCCTCCTCCTTCTCCTCCTCCTCCTCCTCCTTCTTTCTATTCTTATTTTTGCCTTCTTCGTTCGTTGTGGCTTTGCATTTCTGAACAGCGACCGACGAATAAGACCCCGAGAAGTCATCGGACGCATTTGCATTTATGTAGCGCCACTCCTTCTCCTCCTCCTCCTCCCTCTCCTCCTCCACCGCCGTCTCCTTGTCCGCCGTCGTCGTCGGTTGGTCTGGAGCGGTCTTTCGCAGGAGACGATGCAAAACGAAAGCGATTGAGTATCAAAGTGCTTTACGATCGACGTCAACCAACATCTCGTCACAAAAGACTACGACGACGACGACGCTAGGAGAGGATAGGAACACAGCAGCAGCAGCAGCAGCAGCAGCAGCAGCAGCAGCAGCAGCAGCAGCAGCAGTCCAGGTTACGCAAAGATCGCCAGAGGACGCTGCGTGAGTATAGAGTTCTAATAATTGCGTGAATAGAAGAAGCCATCCGAACATTTAGCTAACGAAGTCTTCAACCTCTGAGCTTCATTTCGAATTCTGTCATCAGTTTCGCTCATCCTCTGCATTTCTATTAGTGCGCCTAGGCCTATGTACGAGTACAGTTTATACAATGCACAGATGCGTGTGGTTATATAGTTCGGTATTCGATTGCTATTGTTGTGGAACTTACTCCCTGAATGATTGTTACATATCTTTTGTATCTACGTGAAATGATAATGATTATGATGATGATGACGACGACGACGACATTGGCGTTAATATTAATAAATGAGTGTAACAAAATGATGAAAAAAAGACTGAAGAGAGCATTGTCCGTTGTTTCCATTGCTACGTTTGGCCTTTGTGCAAATATGCGCAAATTGCACGGAGTAGCGTACGGGCGATTGGTCTATGGTCGTAGTCGCCGACATATTGGAACACCTAACGAATAGTTATGGCCGCCTTGTTTTCCTGCGACAGAAACTGCGCTTCGTATAAATTATTCAAATAGAGCGACGCTTGGGGAAGGACTTTTACGAGGGACAAGGAAATGAGGAATTCCACCCACACCTCCCCCCAAATACCCCGATGAAAATGCGCTTGGAAGCAGTAACGCATTATCAGTGAAACACATCTATATACTGCATGGCACACTGCTTGTTATCGGCGCCTGACTGACTCTCAGCATCGGCCTTGATGCTCCTTCGTAACTCTGTGCAACAACTATTGACAATATTAGAAAGTAATTGATCGCCGGAGATTAAACTTTTCCTTGGTTGATTATAAAGTCATTTTCTTACTATAATCAGTCTTCCTTTCAAATACGCGGTTAAAGTGGACCTGGGTGATGGCTTGTCGTCTCTACTGCTCAGTTGGATAGGTCATAGGTCGGAGACAAATATGCCACTTTCACCTTCGTATTACCTGTGCATATCACCGGTGGGGGGGGGGTCAATCAGTGGACATCACCCCTAGGCTGGAAAGCAGGAAAATGGCAGAGATTGCGGTTGACAGCTGTCGCGCCAAATCTATTCAAGAACAAGCATTTACTCGACCAGTATCAATCAACTAATCAATCAATTTATATGGCGCCACCATCATAATGCCCAGGGCATCCATCGGTCGAACGGCGAGAGAACTCTGTTCACTGGATACGTTGGCCATCGCATCGTAATCTGTAACCGAAGCGTAACTTTACCGACGTTACAGTTATCATTGTAAGGTTTCGGCCTCTGCTTGTTACGAAGTACAGTATGTGAAATGTAGGTTCGCATTGGGACGCTGCGTTGAAAGCATTGGACGCGGTCAATAATTAACAGTAGACGGCGATTGGCTGAACGACATTGGCCGCGTGCAAACGCTTCGGTCGCACCTCATTTCTATACGGAAGATAAAACGGAGAGAATATTTCTAAGATGGCGCTTGATGATGGCATTTCAATCAGAGAGAATCATTTGAATGATTTTCTTCATCGGATTCGCCTTTAGCTCGTGAAACTTGCCACAGGCAACTGTCCTTATCATGTCCAACATCAAAAGCCTGACACGAACGAAGTAATTACGAAGCTCTTAAATAAGACGCCTAAAAGCACTCTGTCAGTCGATATTCCATCTGCATTCTTGTTTTCTCCAATTCCAGTATTATTATTATTATTATTATTATTATTATTATTATTATTATTATTATTATTATTATTATTATTATTATTATTATTATTACTACTACTACTACTACTACTACTACTACTACTACTACTACTACTACTCCTACTACTACTCCTACTATTATAACAAGGCATTTTAGGGGCTGCCCATTAATTACGCCAACAAAGTAGAGGGGGAGGGGGTTTGAAAAGTTTGACAGTTGTTGACAGGGGAGAGGGTTCAAGAAAGGTTGACCAACAATTTCATATTTTACACCCAATCAATAATAATAATAATAATAATAATAATAAATATTATTATTATTATTATTATTATTATTATTATTATTATTATTATTATTATTATTATTATTAAACTGCCAATTTCTTGTGCGCCATATTACCAAATGTCAGGAGCAAAAGGCATATTACAGAGTCCAGCTATACAAAGAAAAGTAAATAACACTATAAGAGTAATCATATAAAAACAAAATGAATGGAATAAAATCTAAGTCATACGAATATGATGTGTCTTGAGATTTGTCTTTGAGAGATGACAGAGAACCGGATGATTTCACTGACATCGATAGATCGTTCCACTGGATCTACCTGCGTCCCTGACACTGCAACTGACCTGGAACCGAGTGATGCTTAACAGTGAGGCATCTTCAGAAGACTTTCATCGTCAGAGCGCAAAGGGACAGGCGCAACCTTCGTGTTGCTGTCGGGGGTACAAAATATACAGTACATACGGGTATCTTAGCCTTTAGAGGTTCTAAAAATACTTGCACATATTTAGTCTCTCTGCTCCCCCTCCCTCTCCCCTCCCCCTCCCCCGGAGTAAATCTGGTTGAATTTCGCTACGCAGTCACTCAGCTTTTTTGGCTCTTTGCTGCCAACTTCATTTCATTTCAATTGAATTCACATAATTGTCGCATACGTAAGGACTCTCAGAGGTCTCTCCTCCTCCTCCTCCTCCTCCTCCTCCTCTTCTTCTTCTTCCTCCTCCTCCTCCTCGGAGACAAGCGACACTGCTGTAGTGATGGAGAGAGAGAGAGAGAGAGAGAGAGAGAGAGAGAGAGAGAGAGAGAGAGAGAGAGAGAGAGAGAGAGAGAGAGAGAGGAACAAAGGACGTAAGGCGAGGCGTCGTGTGCATTCTTAATTCTTCTCGTTTCGTCTTTTTCTTCGTAATTTATGACCGCAGAGCACATGAAGACAGTTCACACTTAAGATTTGAATAATAGACGGACAGTCGGGAAACCAGTGGGGAGGGGAGGAGAGGGCGTCAGATGGGGGAGGGGGCGGCGGGGGAAGACGACAGAGTCTCGTTATTACTCCACTGGAAGCACGGCCAAAGATAATTACTTATCGGCCGAAGTAAGTAAGTAAGGTAATTGATGGATACTCTTCATCGTCGTTAGAAATGGCAGCGTGCACAGTGAGTGAGTGAGAGAGAGAGAGAGAGAGAGAGAGGGGGGGGAGAAGTTGAAACGCAGTATGAGAAATGCAGCATGACAGTAGCCGGCTGATTAGCGGTCGAAGATATGCATCGTCTTATCCGTTGGATTCAGTTACACCGAGAATAGTCGCTGTACAGGCGGATCTCTTTCATAATCCACTTGTACTAGAATCTCTCTCTCTCCCTGTCTCTGTCCCTGTCTCTGTCCCTGTCTGTCTGTCTCTGTCTCTGCGTCTGTCATATTATCCGCTGTCAGATGACAGACTCTACTGACACTCTGACTGACACGAAAGAGGAAACTCTCTTCGATGAATCGACTCACGAGAAATCCGTTGGAAGAGAAATGGGAAAAGGCAACAATGTCGTCGGAGTGACTTCTGTCGGAAAGCCTTTCCTCTTTAACGTCACAGATGGTCAAGAGATGTCACTCCATCGACAGCCAATCACAGCTGCTCTGTCACCTGCTGATGCTTCTATGCATGACCAAGTGGCGCTATAGAAGTTTAAGATTAGATTACTGTAGTAGCTGAAGCCATTAGTCCCCCAGAATGACATTCACAGATCCTCATCTGATCTTACATTACAGACGAAATAATCTGCCTCCGTCCGTCCGTTCGTCTGTCTGTCTGTCTGTCTGTCTGTCTGTCTGTCTGTCTGTCTGTCTGTCTGTTTGGGTCTCGGAGGCAATTTGAAGAGTTAGGATTTTATTTGAAAAGATTTGCAATTCCACCAAAAGAGCATTTTGCTGCACGTGAAAAGGAATCCATTGACTTTTCACCATTCCTTCCTCAACTGTTAATTCTCACTCCAATTAATCCAAAGTGTCAAGACTCTGGTCTCTCTCTGTCTCTGTCTCTCTGTCTCGGTGTCTCTGTCTCTGTCTCTCTCCTCGATTGAAGAGCATTTGGTATGATGAGCATCTTTGCTGAATGACAGATAATTAAAAAGTAAATTATGCGAATGACCACGTGACATATGAGTGACAAAAACGAAGGAATGCCTACGGTCATTCCTTTGAAACATGACTACATAAATTCTGAGGGAAATACATTAAAGTAACAGATTAATAGCCCATTCCATTTGGGGAGGAGAGGAGGAGGAGGAGGAGGAGGAGGAGGAGGAGGAGGAGTGAAAACAAAGTGAGAAAGAACTACACAAGAGATAGAGAGATAGAAAGAGAGAGAGAGAGAGAGAGAGAGAAGAGGCTGTGATGGACTGTAGCATTGAATTGGCCTCCGATGGAGCGTGAATTCCCTGATGGGGTTAAGAGCTCCTTGGGGGGGGGAGCTGTCCATAAGAGACCGTTCAGAGTGTAGATATCATTGATTCGATGTCTGATGGCGTTTCATATCTCTGAGATTCAACTGAAGCGACACTTCAGTCGAACGTCTCACCGTCAAACATCACGGAACAGGTCACGAGGAAACGTCTATTAAACCAAAGCCATGCATAACCATATTATACAGTATACAGTGCACAGGCCTATAGAGGGCCTCCTAAGATTCAGCAGAAACACCGATGCCAATGGACATGATAGTTTTGCTGAATCTTCTCAGTGTGTTGTTTTTGATATTTCCATTTCGATTTTCAAACAGTAGGATGCACTTGAATGACTTAGAGGCTTAGACTGTTAATAGCAATGAATGATAGGACATCTTAATTATATATGAGTGCCGCTTGCAATGGATTAGCCGTTTATGCGATTACTATATACGACCCTAGCCATCACTGACGGATGATTACGTGACATCGCGGGATTGACTGGGATGACAATTGACATTTTGTGATCCAGTGGCTGAGGGAGGGAGGGAGGGAGGAGGGCGTGGAACCAGTGAATATTGCTTTAAAACGCCCCACGTAATTGTCAAATGACCCGAAACAGAAGGGGAAAAACAAAGCAACTCCCAAAGCAACATTGAGCTGGGTGTCCGCCGGGGTCAGACCGGGGTCTAATCGACTGTCATTGTGGACCACGACCTTAGCCCTCACTCTCTGACCCTTTCCTCGGACTCTTACTATGTCTGTCCGTTGCCTTCTCTCTCTCTCTCTCTCTCTCTCTCTCTGTCTCTCTCTCTCTCTGTCTCTCTCTCTCTGTCTCTCTGTCTCTCTGTCTCTCTCTGTCCCAGACACTGCTTCAAATGCAGCGCATGTCCGCAATTTTTCTAGCGCCACCAGGACAGAAGAATCGATAATTCGATTAGGCAGAAGTGAATTGTCGAAGTGTCTTCTAAAGGAAAAGAGGCGACTCCTCCTCCCCCTCTTGTTCTTGTTCTTCTTCTTTTCCTCCTGTCAAAATCTCCTTTTCTTCTCTTACACTGAAATGGCTTCGCCGTAATGAAGGGCCTGTCTATTATGACTGTGATTAACTATTGACCAATGCTTCTCAGTTGTCACTCTCTTCTGTCCTCTTCGACTCTTCAATTGTCAGATAATTGCGTCGAATGCGATCTCCATCCGCCCTCGTTCTCTCATCCTCTTCACCTCCGTTTATCCGTCGTTTTCCTTCCACCCAGCAGCATTCGACTGATCAGCTGCTGGAGTCCATCGCTCGAATGGCGGATCATTGCATTGTTAAGTCAACGCGTGATGCGTCGTCCTGTCTTGAGAATGTCCAAACAGTTAAGGGTCGCTGGAGGGGAAAGGGAAGCGAAAGGGTCAGAGAATAATCTGAGATCATAGGTTAAGTGCAACGCTGATCAGAAGAACGGCTACTGCAAGAGACAAGAGACCTGCATTAGTCTCACCTTTCTAAAGCATTTAGTTTATTATTAGAAAGGTTAATTTAAAATCTCTTCTGCTAATTCAAGCACCACGAATCAAGATATATATATATATATATATATATATATATTAATAATTAATATTAATTTTGAGATAACCACTTTACGGGTTTTATCCCTTAGGTTATCCCTTACTCTTTTCATAATTTATTCTCTGATCAGCTAAGCACTCTAAATTGATATTTATACTTATCTAGGCCTATCTGTAATATTAAGATCGTTATCTGTATGTCTGTTTCCTTCAAGCGTTCTCATTGGTTGACTATTGCTAGACGGTTTAGACCGTTTAGTCCTTACGTCGCGATGCGTTGGTGGACGATGTTCGAAGACGACGTTGCTATTGGTAACAATTGTTCGTAGAACCGGTTTAGTCGAGTCATTGCAGCATCAGAGGGCTGGGCATGCGACGACGTTGCTATTGGTAACAATTGTTCGCAGCAATTTTAACGTACATTTTAGCGTACACAAAAAATACGTGTACAGCGTCACAAATGGCCACAGTTGCGTGATTTTAACGTACATAGGCCTAATTATTACGTGGCGCAGAGCTTGGCTAGGTGGCGATCATTGAAATGTTGTTCAGCATGAATTCAATGATTGGGTATTAGGTATAGGTATTGGATTAGTATTATCCTGCACTGCGAGCGAAGCGAGCGCGAGCGAAGCGAGCCTCTTTCTAGTTTACTTATAAAAAAACCTGTTTTCTGCTATAAATTAATTACTGGTTTTCCTAGTTTTAATTTTTTGCCTTTTTTACTAGTTAATATAGTTCATTAGTTAAGTATTTTGCCTTAATATGTTATTTGGTTTTTTTTAACTCATCATTATGTTATTTTGCTGATTTTGTAAATAATAAAAATACTATCTATCTATCTATATTGTCAGAAAGCTTAGCTTCCTTCGTCTCAGTATATATATAGTTTTGGCTTCTAGTCAGCAACAGTCAATCAATATGCACTCTCTCCCTCTCTCTTCCCCCCCTCTCTCTCTCTCTCTCTCTCTCTCCCTTGTTAGTTCCGCGGAATGCTACTTTTCCATAGAGATTGCTCGTCTTCGTCCTTCGACACCTGTGTTTGTCTGTCTCTGTCTGCGTCTGTGTCTCTGTCTCTGTTCGTTTTCCGTACTTTGTGTTCTTGTTCGTAATCGGATCGAATGGATAATCTATGAACGCATTGCACTGCATTCCATTGCACACACACGCACACGCACACACACACACAGTTTCCATGTTGCCAGTCGCTCCCTTTTCCCCGCCGTCGTCTAATTCGACGGCGACTGCTGCTGCCGTCGGTCGGTCGGTCGGTCGGTGGGTCGGTCGGTCGAAGGGCCTGGTGCCGCCGTTGGCCGCCGTTGGCCGCGGTCATCGCTTAGAGTTAGGCTAAATCAGCAGAGATTGGCCGTGCGTCGTCGTCGTCTCCATCCCATGTGATGTGCGTAATGCGAATTCAGTGTTTGTATATATAGATAATAGAACACACTACAAAGAAAAGCTACTGTGATACTCTCTCTCTCTCTTTCTCTCTCTCTCTCTCTCTCTCTCTCTCTCTCTCTCTCTTTTTCTCTCTGTCTCTCTCATATGCATGGGCATGGTTCTCTCTTAGTCATCATCAGTTGTCTCAGATGGAACAACAGCCACTGTTCTCTGCTTCTTCTTCTTCCTCCTCCTCCTCCTCTTCCTCCTCCTCCTCTTCTTCTTCTTCTTCTTCTTCTTCTTCTCTTCTTCTCTTGATGAACTCTCAAAGTCCCCTTTGAGACGAGATTTATAGGAAATCTTCGTCTCGTTTGACTCTCCTCCGTCGAATTCAATTGTACAAAACGTCAATCAAACCTCAAATCAGCGTCGCCGCCGTCATTCCCATACGGAGACCTTTGTTCGCTCCTATCCACTCCTCCCCAACTCCCACTTCAACCCAAATCCACTCTCTTTCGACGTCATTCCTGGTCCTCTACGCTGCTGCTGCTGCTGCTGTTGTCACGAGTGACACCGGCACTTACCAGCGGTCATCCCTGCATTAGACGCCAAGGTGCCTGCCACATGGCGCTATATAAATTTCATTTCACCAGCGACATAGCTGACAAGAAATCGTCCGCTGAAAGCAAATGAAAAATTGATTCTCTCTAAAGGACAACGAGAACGAAACGGAGAAGGCAGGAGAGAGAGAGAGAGAGAGAGAGAGAGAGAGAGAGAGAGAGAGACAGCAAAGCAGACGCATAGATGGAAAAGAAGCATTTGAATGAATGGTTGGTCCTTGGGATGGCTCCTCTTTCTTATTCTCTTCCTCCTCCTCTTACTCCTCCTCCTCCTCCTCTTCTTCTTCTTCAGCAGCTCCCTCCTATTCGATTGCAGGTGATTGACTGACGATGGAAGGGAGACGAGAGAGAGAGAGAGAGATTTCAGGTGAATCCAAGTGCGATGGAGAGACGACGTTCAGCGGAAGACGAAGCGGTCTTTCCATAATAAAGAGTTCGGATCATAGTAAACGTGTGTAATTAAGACGCTTTTCCTCTATTCATTTCTTTCATTTCTGGGCTCCGCACAGAGACCTAATTGGGATTTCGATATAGTCGACTGGAACATCGCAGGAAATTAATGCGCCATTGTATCAACGTATCAACGTTACTTGATTAAAAGCTTTGGAGAGTATCGACAGAAGACTCCGAGTCGCCTGTAATCTGCTCAGGTAGTCAAACTGTCTGCTGCGTGCTGTTTACACGCCGTCTGCACTGGGGTACGTGGCAGCACTTTGTATGCATGCATTCTCTGTTCTTGCCAAAGTTTTCCGATAGGTCTTGAGGAAAGAAGGGTGGTTGGATGATTCGCTGTCTGAGGACGAGCAATCTCTATGGAAAAGTAGCATTCCATGGAACTAACAAGGGAGAGAGAGAGAGGGAGAGAGAGGAAGAGAGAGATGATTTGCCATCCAGCACGCGACAGACCTGGTGTTGATGGGAAATTTTTTTTGTTTTGGTGGGATTAGTTGGGTAGGCTTAAGCCTATATATAGCCTAGCCTTTAATAAAATCCGCCTGTGGTAATATAGCAGATCGTCTGTTTCTAGTTCTACATTTTCTGAGTTTTTCTCAGTCGTCCTGTTCACTGGAACTTCGTTTCTCGTCGTAGAATGGAATTATGGAACCGGGAAGAAGTTGGAATGTCCCAGATTAGAAACATTACACGGATTTATGGACTCCTGGGGGTCACGACCGACCTCGGGGCCTCTTCCCTCCCACTCGTCGTCGCCGCCGTCTCTCACCCGATGGCCACTGGAAATCAGATCACGAATCAAAGACACGTGATCAAATTTGACCTTCGACCTCTCTTCCTCCTCCTCCCCTCCCTCCCTCTCCCTCTTACATGTCGACCTATTTGCATCCGATCACGTGGTCTGCTTGGACGCCGTCGTCTTTGAGTAACTGCCGCTGATGTCGAGCGAACGAACGGCAGAAGCGATCTCCTGCTCCGTCGTGTGGCAGATGGTCAGTCACGAGGCAGGATAGATGGCGCCACATGAATAGTAAACGACATGGGCGGGGATGGGGTGGGGTGGGGGCGGTGCGGGGGGCGGGGGCAGTTTGTCCGAAATCAGCGAAACACTGGAATGGAATATTCTGCGTTTTAATTAGACGCCGAAAATCTCCTTCTATCTGGAAGTGATCTTAAACGCATTCTGCTTTCGATGATCAGAAGTAATCTCCGCAGAATCACGACCAGAGAACGGAAGATCATCTGGACGACATCATCCACAGAGCATCGCTAATATCGTCTGAAAAAGAGAAGAAATTCATTAGAAATCAGTTGATTAGTTTCTGGTCTGTTAGCTTCAGTCTCTCTCTCTCTCTCTCTCTCTCTCTCTCTCTCTCTCTCTCTCTCTCTCTCTCTCTCTCTCTCTCTCTCTCTCTCTCTCTCTCTCTCTCTCTCTCTCTCTCTCTCTCTCTCTGTGTGTGTGCCTGTATGTCTGTATGTCTGTGTGTGAAAGATGTTTTTGAAATGGCGACCTGTTGTCGTTTCCTCGTTCTTGTCTCTCAGTCAGTTGCAGTTTCTTTTCGAGAGAGAGTTCAGTTGCTACTGATTGAGTGACCGGTGGCAGAGAGTGACAGAGAGTGACGGAGTCAACTGATGTCCTATGTCTCTCTCTCTCTCGCTCTCTCTCTCTCTCTCTCTCTCTCTCTCTCTCTCTCTCTCTCTCTCTCTCTCTCTCTCTCTCTCTCTCTCTCTCTCTCTCTCTCTCTCTCTCTCAATTGATTTCTCCTTTCTTGCTCTGTCATCACTGTCCATTTGAGTTGTTCTAATAGATTCATGCATGAAGCCTTTAAAATGATACTCGATTTTTATTTATTTTTTATTGAAATGCGTTTTTTATTTCAGTCGATCATCCTCTGAATGTTTCTGATTCGAACGACAGTCTAAGCCGTTTGCTTTTCCTTCCGCTGAGCAGCTTCTGTCTGTACCCGATGTAAAAGGGAATCAGCAGTTCTCTTGCACGGCATAAGTATAGTGTATAATGTCTCCGGATATTCTGCGCAAATGGTTCGAGTGGACTGATTAATCCGCAGATGGACTGAGCGAAGGAATCCCTGGACGAAATGGACAACGCGTTGTCGTCCGCCATGTCGTCCGTTTTCGTCGTCGTCGTTGTCCTCTGGTTGTCTCTGTTGTCGCCCGTTGTCGTCGTCGTCGTCTCCAGTTTTCCCTGTCCCGAGAAGTGCGTCTGTCCTAATCAGACGAACCAGGTGTCGTGCAGCGGAGGCGGTCTAACGGAAGTGCCTCGCAGCATCAGTCAGTCGGTGGCCGCAGTCGACCTCAGCAACAACCTGCTCGTCATGATCAGTTCGGCGTCGATGGTCGCCCTCAGGAACGTCATCCGCCTTCGTCTGAGCAACAACGAACTGGAGAAGATCACCGACGGGGCATTCGAAGTGACGACGGCGCTGCAGACGCTCGACCTCAGCGCCAACAACCTGACGGAGTTGAGTCAGTACACGTTCCGAGGGGCGGCCCCGCTGTTGCTTCACCTCGATCTCTCCCGCAACCGACTGAACGCCATCGACGGGGCGTTCGAGGGAATGAAGGGCCTGTCACGCCTCGACCTGCGTCACAACCGATTGACGGTCGTGACGCAGTTCACCTTTCGCGACCTCGTCAACCTAAGATATCTTCTGTTGGCAGACAATCAGATCAGTTCCATCGACAAAAGAGCCTTCAAAAGCCTAGAGAAACTCATGTACCTGGTAAGATCTCTTTCTCTCTCCTTCTCTCTCTCTCTCTCTCTCTCTCTCTCTCTCTCTCTCTCTCTCTCTCTCTCTCTCTCTCTCTCTCTCTTGTTCGTAGTGCTTTTCTCTCACTTTCTCTATTTAAGCACCAAGTACAGTCACGGTCACCCATCCGAGTGACAAGCCGCGCTTAACGCTGCTTAACTTTCTTTGCTGTAATGGAACCAGGCTCACAGTACCAAGAAGTAGACGGAATAGAACGGATGAAGTTCGTTTAAATCAGCGGTTCTCAACCTGTGGGTCGCGACCCCCAAGGGGGTCGAATGACGATTTGCCAGGGGGTCGCCGGAGACCTTCAGAAATATAGGGTTGTCTCTTTTATTGTTATTGCGCAAAATTTACTCATTTTAACATGTAAAAAGGCTGACAAGCAAAAAAGAAAAAAGGTCGTCAAGAAATTTTATTCTGCAGGGGCCCGAATTTCTCTCGGCGGGCCTGGTTGGGGGTCGCCACATCATGGGAATTGAATTAAAAGGGTCGCGGTACTATAAAGGTTGAGAACCGCTGGTTTAAATGTTCATAACAGTTGCATACAACGACTTTCGTCTCTCTGCAAAGAGGCTCAACGGCCCCCTTTCGCATGTCATGGCAAGAAGACCGCTGACCTTTTTGACCTCGGAGAGGCGCTGCTGAACGAGCTGTCATTACCAATTCCCATTCGGATAATTATTAATGACATGAATTTGACTTCATTAGGTAAACTTCTAATAGCCGGGCGTTCAATAATTCAATCGCCAAATGAAGATGAAATCTCCGGTGACTAAAAATCCCACAGAAAACACCCGAAACGCCGCCCTTTCTCTGTCTCTGTCTGTCTGTCTCTGTCTCTGTCTGTCTGTCTTTCTTTCACTCTCTATACATATATTATATATATATATATATATATATGCTGTATATAAGAAAAGCCTTTGTCTTTTGCGTTTTTGGAGGTTTTGAAGGGGAATCCGTTGAGTGAAGTTCCTCGTTTTCAGTTCAATTCTCTGTTCCTGTCTTACGTCGATCTGTCCGAGTGCGGTCTGACCCGCGTCCCTCGTGGCCTTCCCAGCTCCATCCGCTATCTTCAGCTGCGCAGAAACAACATGACGACCATCCAGCGTCTGTCCTTCGCAGACTGTCCTTACGTCTCCATTCTTGTCCTCGACGAAAACGCAATCGTCGGTAAGGACACGTCATGACGCGAAGAATAGAAAGGACACGACGACATTTTGAATGTTATTCTGATAATATATATCATTCGACACAACTTTTAATAATAATAATAATAATAATAATAATAATAATAATAATAATAATAATAACACTGGTCTACATTTAAAAAAAAATTTTCTGCTGACTTAAGTATTTTTGCTGATTTTACCCAACTGAGAGGTGCTGATTCCAGATATGAAGTCAAAAATTATGCAATACGTCAAATTTTTTCGCAAATGAGGAATGCTTAATTAAAGGTGTTAAAGTCAAACATAAGGGAAAATAGGAAATTCTGAAGAACCGATAACACGTAATATTTTTTATTCAGCCAAAAAATGAGTCTGTCTTCTAACCAAGAGAGCAATAAGAGCAATAGCTAGTTGCTTAAATTTAAGTTTTGAGAAAGGAATCTTCTCTTTTTGGATGCTCCGGTATAGTTATGGTCACAGTTGTCACGCTGTAAACACCAGCAGTAGTCTGCCACAATGTTTGAGTTCTATCTGCCTTGATATCTATGTTCCATGGTCGTGATGTCTTGATGGAAGCATTCTCCTTGTTCTTCACTCATAGCTCCAAGATTTGAAGTTCAGGTAGCTATGAAGGAAATGCAACTTGACACTCATGTTGCTCCCAGTCTTCGAAAAGCAATCTTCGAATTTTGAACTGAAAGGTCATAATTCTCGACTCTTAAGTTGCCAAGTAAGTCAGTAATCAGGTCGTAAAAAGCATCTTGTCTACAACTATAACATCCCATTGATTCAATAAGTCCTTTGATGTTGATGCAGTATACAAACTCCTCCTCCATATGGAAATATTTCAAAAGATCATTCTCTCTGCCATGATACATAAGCGTGGTTCCTGGAGCCAACACTGAACAGGTTCTTTTTCTTCAGTCTTGAACCCAGTAACTCTGCTGACGACTTCGGCAGATCTAGATCTCATATAAGGTCTTACAACTCAGCTTGGTTGAATGTTTGGTGCATTCCAGCGTCAACTTCTAAGGCCACGAAATCTTCGCAATCGGTGTCTGTTGACTGACAAAATTCATCTTCGTAAGAAACTCCCAAAGTAGTGCAAATAGGTACAGGAACTTTGTCACAGTGAGCAACTGGTCTCAGAGCAGAGGGGAGATTTGGGTACTGGATGGAAGATTTTGTCTTTGTGGACATGCCTGAAATATTTACCAGGCAGAAGTAGCAGTTATCAACATGCATGGTTTCGAGGCTCTCGCCACACCATTGGAACTCCAAAGCTAAGACCAGAGAAAGCTAAGACAGAGAAAAACTCTGACCTTTAGTCACATTATGAACTGTCTGAGGCTTTCAACAAATGTCCTGCACACTTTATGCGGTGCCCAAGGTTTTCCTGGTCACCCAATTTAACTGCGAAATATGCATGATAAGCTTTATGCACAAATTCAAACACCTCTCTCCTTTGTTTAGGTGCTGTAAAACAACCACAAATGTAGCAAAATTTGTCAGGATCATTCCTGCACTACCCACGAAGTGTTCAAGTGCTGGTTTACATATTCTACAGAAAACTAGTTAAAATAGTTACATTTGCTGCAACTTGTAAGCCTCATGAACGACTGAATGCTGCCGTCGGTTTCACGCTGCTTATATAGGCCTATATCCATAAAATGCTGACGTCTGCAGTTTAAAACTGCCTATTAAACTGTTGTGTTATTAAATAGTTATGTCCACTGCATATTAAGCATAGCTTTTTGCACATCCTTATCTTTTTGCATATTCAATATAGCTAAAGAATTATAATGCATAATGCCATGTTATTACTGTAAACAGTAAATCAGTAAACAGCGTTTTGCGGGAAAACTGGACGTGATGGGAGGAAATGGGTGTGATTTTTGGATTCAGCACACCAAAATACATAAAGATCACATGTTGTCTTCAAGTCAGCAAAATTGATGTAGACCAGTGTAATAGGATTCTAAGTGGTTTAGTAGGATTTCTCGTGCGTTGGAAACCTTAGACAGTTAAATATTCGTATTACTTGACTCCAATGTATTCATTCGTTTGCAAATGCGTGACGATTCATTTGTAAACGACGAATAAGGTTAATATAAGCAACAATCAGCTTTAAAAGCCTAATACACTTTGCTCTTTGCATCTGCTCTACAATTTTATCTCTTCCAGTAAAACATCGAATATAGGCATCAAAATGAAGTGTCATCAGTAGTATTCCACACCACTGCATGGAACTAAATCGATTTCATCAACATGTCCTACTCCCCCTTTCCTCACCAAGACTTCAACCGCGACAACCCCTTATTTTGCCATTATATTAATAACCCAATGCACACGCTGCGTAGAATTCCATCTGCTGCACAATTTCATCTTTTCCAGTAAAATATCGAATATAGGCATCAAAATGAAGTGTCGTCAGTAGTATTCCACACCACTGCATGGAACTAAATCGATTTCATCAACATATCCTACTCCACCTTTCCTCACCAAGACTTCAACCGCGACAACCCCTTATTTTGCCATTATATTAAGAACCCAATGCACACGCTGCGTAGAATTCCATCTGCTGCACAATTTCATCTTTTCCAGTAAAATATCGAATATAGGCATCAAAATGAAGTGTCATCAGTAGTATTCCACACCACTGCATGGAACTAAATCGATTTCATCAACATGTCCTACTCCACCTTTCCTCACCAATACTTCAACCGCGACAACCCCCTTATTTTGCCATTATATTAATAATCCAATGCACACGCTGCGTAGAATTCCATCTGCTGCACAATTTCATCTTTTCCAGTAAAATATCGACTTTAGGCATCAAATTGAAGTGTCATCAGTAGTATTCCACACCACTGCATGGAACTAAATCGATTTCACCAGCATATCGTACTCCCCTTTCCTCACCAAGACTTCAACCGCGACAACCCCCTTATTTTGCCATTATATTGATCATATAATGTGGAGAATTCCATCTGCTGCACAATTTCATCTTTTCCAGTAAAATATCGAATATAGGCATCAAAATGAAGTGTCATCAGTAGTATTCCACACCACTGCATGGAACTAAATCGATTTCACCAGCATATCGTACTCCCCCTTTCCTCACCAAGACTTCAACCGCGACAACCCCTTTATTTTGCCATTATATTGATCATATAATGTGGAGAATTCCATCTGCTGCACAATTTCATCTTTTCCAGTAAAATATCGAATATAGGCATCAAAATGAAGTGTCATCAGTAGTATTCCACACCACTGCATGGAACTAAATCGATTTCATCAACATGTCCTACTCCACCTTTCCTCACCAATACTTCAACCGCGACAACCCCCTTATTTTGCCATTATATTAATAATCCAATGCACACGCTGCGTAGAATTCCATCTGCTGCACAATTTCATCTTTTCCAGTAAAATATCGAATATAGGCATCAAAATGAAGTGTCATCAGTAGTATTCCACACCACTGCATGGAACTAAATCGATTTCATCAACATGTCCTACTCCACCTTTCCTCACCAAGACTTCAACCGCGACAACCCCCTTATTTTGCCATTATATTAATAATCCAATGCACACGCTGCGTAGAATTCCATCTGCTGCACAATTTCATCTTTTCCAGTAAAATATCGACTTTAGGCATCAAATTGAAGTGTCATCAGTAGTATTCCACACCACTGCATGGAACTAAATCGATTTCACCAGCATATCGTACTCCCCCTTTCCTCACCAAGACTTCAACCGCGACAACCCCCTTATTTTGCCATTATATTGATCATATAATGTGGAGAATTCCATCTGCTGCACAATTTCATCTTTTCCAGTAAAATATCAAATATAGGCATCAAAATGAAGTGTCATCAGTAGTATTCCACACCACTGCATGGAACTAAATCGATTTCACCAGCATATCGTACTCCCCCTTTCCTCACCAAGACTTCAACCGCGACAACCCCTTTATTTTGCCATTATATTGATCATATAATGTGGAGAATTCCATCTGCTGCACAATTTCATCTTTTCCAGTAAAATATCGAATATAGGCATCAAAATGAAGTGTCATCAGTAGTATTCCACACCACTGCATGGAACTAAATCGATTTCATCAACATATCCTACTCCACCTTTCCTCACCAAGACTTCAACCGCGACAACCCCCTAATTTTGCCATTATATTGATCATATAATGTGGAGAATTCCATCTGCTGCACAATTTCATCTTTTCCAGTAAAATATCGAATATAGGCATCAAAATGAAGTGTCATCAGTAGTATTCCACACCACTGCATGGAACTAAATCGATTTCATCAACATGTCCTACTCCACCTTTCCTCACCAATACTTCAACCGCGACAACCCCTTATTTTGCCATTATATTAATAACCCAATGCACACGCTGCGTAGAATTCCATCTGCTGCACAATTTCATCTTTTCCAGTAAAATATCGACTTTAGGCATCAAATTGAAGTGTCATCAGTAGTATTCCACACCACTGCATGGAACTAAATCGATTTCACCAGCATATCGTACTCCCCCTTTCCTCACCAAGACTTCAACCGCGACAACCCCTTATTTTGCCATTATATTGATCATATAATGTGGAGAATTCCATCTGCTGCACAATTTCATCTTTTCCAGTAAAATATCGAATATAGGCATCAAAATGAAGTGTCATCAGTAGTATTCCACACCACTGCATGGAACTAAATCGATTTCACCAGCATATCGTACTCCCCCTTTCCTCACCAAGACTTCAACCGCGACAACCCCTTTATTTTGCCATTATATTGATCATATAATGTGGAGAATTCCATCTGCTGCACAATTTCATCTTTTCCAGTAAAATATCGAATATAGGCATCAAAATGAAGTGTCATCAGTAGTATTCCACACCACTGCATGGAACTAAATCGATTTCATCAACATGTCCTACTCCACCTTTCCTCACCAATACTTCAACCGCGACAACCCCTTATTTTGCCATTATATTAATAATCCAATGCACACGCTGCGTAGAATTCCATCTGCTGCACAATTTCATCTTTTCCAGTAAAATATCGAATATAGGCATCAAAATGAAGTGTCATCAGTAGTATTCCACACCACTGCATGGAACTAAATCGATTTCATCAACATGTCCTACTCCACCTTTCCTCACCAAGACTTCAACCGCGACAACCCCCTTATTTTGCCATTATATTAATAATCCAATGCACACGCTGCGTAGAATTCCATCTGCTGCACAATTTCATCTTTTCCAGTAAAATATCGAATATAAGCATCAAAATGAAGTGTCATCAGTAGTATTCCACACCACTGCATGGAACTAAATCGATTTCATCAACATATCCTACTCCACCTTTCCTCACCAATACTTCAACCGCGACAACCCCTTATTTTGCCTTTATATTAATAACCCAATGCACACGCTGCGTAGAATTCCATCTGCTGCACAATTTCATCTTTTCCAGTAAAATATCGACTTTAGGCATCAAATTGAAGTGTCATCAGTAGTATTCCACACCACTGCATGGAACTAAATCGATTTCACCAGCATATCGTACTCCCCCTTTCCTCACCAAGACTTCAACCGCGACAACCCCCTTATTTTGCCATTATATTGATCATATAATGTGGAGAATTCCATCTGCTGCACAATTTCATCTTTTCCAGTAAAATATCAAATATAGGCATCAAAATGAAGTGTCATCAGTAGTATTCCACACCACTGCATGGAACTAAATCGATTTCACCAGCATATCGTACTCCCCCTTTCCTCACCAAGACTTCAACCGCGACAACCCCTTTATTTTGCCATTATATTGATCATATAATGTGGAGAATTCCATCTGCTGCACAATTTCATCTTTTCCAGTAAAATATCGAATATAGGCATCAAAATGAAGTGTCATCAGTAGTATTCCACACCACTGCATGGAACTAAATCGATTTCATCAACATATCCTACTCCACCTTTCCTCACCAAGACTTCAACCGCGACAACCCCCTAATTTTGCCATTATATTGATCATATAATGTGGAGAATTCCATCTGCTGCACAATTTCATCTTTTCCAGTAAAATATCGAATATAGGCATCAAAATGAAGTGTCATCAGTAGTATTCCACACCACTGCATGTAACTAAATCGATTTCACCAGCATATCGTACTCCACCTTTCCTCACCAATACTTCAACCGCGACAACCCCTTATTTTGCCATTATATTAATAACCCAATGCACACGCTGCGTAGAATTCCATCCGCTGCACAATTTCATCTTTTCCAGTAAAATATCGAATATAGGCATCAAAATGAAGTGTCATCAGTAGTATTCCACACCACTGCATAGAACTAAATCGATTTCACCAACATATCCTACTCCGTTTTTCCTCACCAAGACTTCAACCGCGACAACCCCCTTATTTTGCCATTATATTAATAATCCAATGCACAGGCTGCGTAGAATTCCATCTGCTGCACAATTTCATCTTTTCCAGTAAAATATCGAATATAAGCATCAAAATGAAGTGTCATCAGTAGTATTCCACACTACTGCATGGAACTAAATCGATTTCACCACCATATCCTACTCCCCGTTTCCTCACCACGACTTCAACCGCGACAACCCCTTATTTTGCCATTATATTAATAATCCAATGCACACGCTGCGTAGAATTCCATCTGCTGCACAATTTTATCTTTTCCAGTAAAATATCGAATATAAGCATCAAAATGAAGTGTCATCAGTAGTATTCCACACCACTGCATGGAACTAAATCGATTTCACCAGCATATCGTACTCCCCCTTTCCTCACCAAGACTTCAACCGCGACAACCCCCCTTTTTTGCCATTATATTGATCATATAATGTGCAGAATTCCATCTGCTGCACAATTTCATCTTTTCCAGTAAAATATCGAATATAGGCATCAAAATGAAGTGTCATCAGTAGTATTCCACACCACTGCATGGAACTAAATCGATTTCACCAGCATATCGTACTCCCCCTTTCCTCACCAAGACTTCAACCGCGACAACCCCTTTATTTTGCCATTATATTGATCATATAATGTGGAGAATTCCATCTGCTGCACAATTTCATCTTTTCCAGTAAAATATCGAATATAGGCATCAAAATGAAGTGTCATCAGTAGTATTCCACACCACTGCATGGAACTAAATCGATTTCACCAGCATATCGTACTCCCCCTTTCCTCACCAAGACTTCAACCGCGACAACCCCCTTATTTTGCCATTATATTAATAATCCAATGCACACGCTGCGTAGAATTCCATCTGCTGCACAATTTCATCTTTTCCAGTAAAATATCGAATATAGGCATCAAAATGAAGTGTCATCAGTAGTATTCCACACCACTGCATGGAACTAAATCGATTTCATCAACATATCCTACTCCACCTTTCCTCACCAAGACTTCAACCGCGACAACCCCTTATTTTGCCATTATATTAATAATCCAATGCACACGCTGCGTAGAATTCCATCTGCTGCACAATTTCATCTTTTCCAGTAAAATATCGAATATAGGCATCAAAATGAAGTGTCATCAGTAGTATTCCACACCACTGCATGGAACTAAATCGATTTCACCAACATATCCTACTCCACCTTTCCTCACCAATACTTCAACCGCGACAACCCCCTTATTTTGCCATTATATTAATAATCCAATGCACACGCTGCGTAGAATTCCATCTGCTGCACAATTTAATCTTTTCCAGTAAAATATCGAATATAGGCATCAAAATGAAGTGTCATCAGTAGTATTCCACACCACTGCATGGAACTAAATCGATTTCATCAACATGTCCTACTCCACCTTTCCTCACCAATACTTCAACCGCGACAACCCCCTTATTTTGCCATTATATTAATAATCCAATGCACACGCTGCGTAGAATTCCATCTGCTGCACAATTTCATCTTTTCCAGTAAAATATCGAATATAAGCATCAAAATGAAGTGTCATCAGTAGTATTCCACACCACTGCATGGAACTAAATCGATTTCATCAACATATCCTACTCCACCTTTCCTCACCAAGACTTCAACCGCGACAACCCCCTAATTTTGCCATTATATTGATCATATAATGTGGAGAATTCCATCTGCTGCACAATTTCATCTTTTCCAGTAAAATATCGAATATAGGCATCAAAATGAAGTGTCATCAGTAGTATTCCACACCACTGCATGGAACTAAATCGATTTCACCAACATATCCTACTCCACCTTTCCTCACCAAGACTTCAACCGCGACAACCCCTTATTTTGACATTATATTAATAATCCAATGCACACGCTGTGAAGAATTCCATCCGCTGCACAATTTCATCTTTTCCAGTAAAATATCGAATATAGGTATCAAAATGAAGTGTCATCAGTAGTATTCCGCACTACTACCCATTCATAATAAGTGGATCCCAGCAGGTGGAAAGAGCGAAGTTAAAACGAAGACATCACAGCTGAGTACAAATGCTTGATACACGCACTGAAGTGCTTAACATTGCTATGTAGCTTAGCTGACTGACCTATCTATTGCATAGTAAGGCTGTGCTACATAGCAACGCCATGCTATAGATACGTAGGTCTGTGAGGGCGGTCATCGTTGTTGTCTTTTGTTGTGTAGACATTGAGGAAGGGGCATTTTCAGAGATGCTCTATCTTCATCAACTGTGGCTCAACTATAATCGGTTGCTAAGGTTACCTAGTCCGTTGCCTAGCAGCCTGCTGAGACTTCTCGTTGAATCGAATTTCATTCGGGAGTTGCACGGCGTGTTCGGCGCCGGATCCAAACTGCAGACGATCTCTCTCGCCGGAAACATCATCACCGAGATCAAGGCAGACGTCATGTCGCAGTTGCCGGGCCTAAGAGCCCTCGACATCAGCAACAACCACCTGCGAAGGGTCTTCGGTCTGGCGTTTCGCTCGAGCGCCCAACTGCGATCTCTTCAGCTGTCGAGAAATCCAATCGAATATCTCAACAGGTATACACAAACACCAACACACACACACGCACACCAACAGGCGTTATAGTTGCAAACAGAGCGACTGTCTTCCAGTATAAGACTCGATTCAAAATATGCATCAAAGTGTAGAATAAAATACATGACGAACATGCTAAGACAAGACGTCACGCATCTTGTCACCCCATCTGCTGTGGAAAGTAGACCTATGAATGACAATTGCTGGGCGATAGAAACCCATGTGCTATGGAAAGAAGGACGAATGAAACCTGGTTTCTGTAGAAATTGATTCTTTGCTGTATATACTAGTAGTTACACCCGTATTGATGAACGTCTCTTCCCAGAATTCATCTGACGTCATTAGAGGAAATCCCGTGGAGTAAGTAGCCAGGGTTTCGGAAAAAAGCGGAAGCGTCGAGATTAGCGATTAAACATCAGTCAAAGACCAGAAAACGGTCGTCAATGAATTCTTCGCGCATTCATAGATTCACGGATTCTCTTCCGATCATCCTGCCTCCCCCACACCGAAAATCTCTCCGCGCCTCAATTTTTTTATATATTGTCTGGGGGATGGAAATTTCTCTTCCCCCTCCCAAGTGTGGAGACTCAGACCTTGTCCTCCCCAAACATTTAAAAATCCCCCAATGTCAAGGTGGCTAGAATATAAACACTGGCTACATAGATCAATATCTTCAAATAGTTCAATGGGTTTTATGATCAGATCATCAAAAATCAACAGAAATCATCTGTTAAGATTCTTTTAAAAGTCTATTAAACATTGAGATCAAAATGCATCTGTGATTCAGCACCAATAGGACATAACTGTCTTTATGATGGACATCAGTGCATTGACATTTCCATTTTGATTTCTGCTTTCTTCTCTCTGTCTATCTCATGAGCATAATAACAATTGATGATTAGAATTAATTGTTGAGATGTAATCATCCTATAGTGGTCTGTCGGTTTGTGTGTTCAGTCGATGCTTCCATGGGCTGACCGGTCTTCGTAAACTCGTTCTTTCCTTCATTCCGAGCCATGACGTTGCCATTGACGACGACGTCTTCAACGACATGAAGAGTCTGACGAAACTGGATCTGGACAGCAGTCCTGGAGTGATCCGAGCGCTCCTCGGCTCCGACTCCATCCTCTCCTCCCTCTCCAGCGTCCAGGACCTCAACCTCCAGAACTCCCGACTGACGACTCTCCGCTCCGACTTCCCCGCCCTCTTCCCCGCCCTCTCCGTCGTCCACATCTCCAGCTCCAGATGGAACTGCGACCGATCGCTCCGGTGGTTTCGCGACTGGTCGACGACCACCTCAGTGGAGGTGCTTCGGGTGGAAGAGAACCGCTGTTTCACCCCCCACCACCTGCAGGGTCGTCTCCTGATCAGTCTCACCGATAGAGATCTCCCGGCCACAGACGAAGCAGACGACAACCTGCACTCAGCCCGCCAACAGAAGAAGACGGCGTCGTCGTCGGCCGCCACTAAGATGCCGCAGGTGGAGGACCACACTCGAGGAGGAGGAGAAGGAGGAGGAGGAGGAGGAGGAGGAGGAGGAGGAGGAGGAGGAGGAGGACTGGGCACCACCGGCAGCCGATTCACGAGGAGACCGATCGTCAACGGAGCAGACGACAGCGACAGACGGAGATTAGGAGGCGGCTTCAATGAGATGGACTTTGATCCGGAGGAGGAGGAGGAGGAGGAAGAACATCGATGGTACGAAACGGACGACGGCTACGATGACGTCAGCACGATTCAATTCACCCCGAATATCGTCCATCACGCGATGACGACGTCGGTCTCTCTGACGTCATGGTTCGTTGACTTTAGGCCTTTGTTGACTGCGTCGACGGCGATGACGTCAGATGTCGTCGGTCGAACGCTCAACGCGTCCAGTGGTCGGACCACGAGGTGGACTTCTATAGCGCCAGGCGAAACGACAGCGCCACCTGGCGAAAGCGTCGAAAACACCGAAACGACGGACGACGCAAACTCCGTTCTGTTCGTTGTGGCGTCTGCGGTGACTATATCGGTGACGGTGGTGGTCGTCGTCGTCATCGTCGTCGTCATCATCGGTCTAGCAAGAGACCAGAACCTGCGACTGGAACGCAAGGCATCCAGGTGCGATCGGATGAGGAAGAACTCACCTGCAGCGCTCACCTCCTGTGGCCACAGGACCAACGTCTTGTACTTCGTTCCGCGGTCGAACGGCAGTGCCGGGGTCCCCCCTGCGCAGACCCCGGGCCCGACGGGGGGCGGCACCGACAACAGCCCCGTCCCAAGCGATGACTTCTCTAAGGAGACGAACCGCGAGGTGATGTCTCTGATTCCGGGCAGAGACATCAACCACGAAGGTCCACTGCGCGTCTACATGTGGACAGACTTCTAAGCACTGAGTAACGCAACGAAAATGCTTCTATACAGTGGCGGCTCCACCGGGGGGGCCAGAAGAGGCCGTGCCCCCTCTATTGGGTGCCTGCCCCCCCAAGTGGCCCCTCAAGTTGGGACCCTATACTTAATGCTACATACATTAAACAACAAATGGTTGGCCCCCATGATTAGAAGTTGCCACCCCAACGGCCCCCACTTGCCAAATCCTAGAGCCGCCACTGCTTCTATAGCGCATCTTTTTCCATGAATAAGTCTTAGAGACGCCAGTGCTATGTTCGAGAGATCAATTGAGAGTCTTCGGTTATTGTGTTCTTTTCAGTTCTTCGGTTCTTTTAAAAAGCAAAACTCATTTAATTTCCTAAAATGTGTGATTTAGACAGTCTGTGTATCGACGAATCAGAAGTATATTCCATTTGTTGTTCGATTATTAGGAGAAGAATATTCAAAACTAGTGAATGCAGTTATTCGCAATAGAAGACAAATTCGAAATTCCTTTTCAAGCATATGCAACGTTATTGTCAGCAAATGAACGAATTTTGTACACGAGACATTCGGCCTTTAAGTAGGCCTAACTATTCCGATTAAATGACTGTGTAATTGGAACAGGCCAATAGGGGGGGGGATGACCGTTGAGACTTCGCAATGACCTTGCTATGAAATACAAAAGATATTCCAATTCCGAACTTTATTTCACTTCTTTAGATTTATGCACAAAAGAAGTCGACGCCTCGTCTCCTAGATATCAGCGTTTATCAGCGCTAACAATCTAGCGCTATCTTTTCTAGCGTTGTCAGGCAGGGAGGGTGTTTCGTGCTCAGTATAATCGGTTTTTTTGCCTAACAGCAGCAGCCGCAGCAGCAGCAGCAGCCGCAGCAACAACAACAGCAACAGTAGCGGTAGTAGTTGTAGTAGTAGTAGTAGTAGCAGCAGCAGCAGCAGCAGCATATTGACGAGTGACATGTATATTGGCTGAGCGCTGACATTGAGTCGACCGGATTCAACCGGGTCAGGGGGTCGGAAGCATCCGGAAAATGCGCCTGTAACTGGACCCCGTCTGTGGGTTTATAAAATCTAAAGACAAAAATGCTCCGAATAGCATTACCATCCGCCCTGCTTCAGTGTCACGCAAAGTACACGCAAAGAGATCGTCGAAATAGCGGCTGCGAAAAGCTTCTATACCGACGAATAGCGATACTAAGAGGTAAGTTGTTTATGCAGGTTAATTATAAGAGGTAAGTTGTTTATGCAGGTGAATTCTCCTTACCTCTGGACCGATGCATTCCATCGCGTCTCTCGTGCTGTAAACTATTAGACATTTTAGGCAAAGAGAAAGAGAAAGAGGTTGTTTATTTTACATAGACTTCTACTTAATTATATCAGAGTATTTGGCAGAGGCTTAGCAGCTATATAGACAACCTGGCCAAATGCCAAGGGCCCCGTCGCCCCCCCCCCCGACCTGCAAAAGGGCTCCCGACCCGAGTCACCCGACCCTCTAATAGGGTCCAGTGTGCAAGACCGCATCATCGCATCTGGAATTTACGTTGTTTGATAAGAGATCGCTAAAGTAGCAGAAAGGGCCCCCTGCCCGTTTTTCGCCAAGGGCCCCCCTGAGTATACTGCTATACGCCACTGATATTTGGTTAGTTGGCTTTGTCCTCGTCAGTTCGCGTCTTCGTCTGTCTTAATCTGTCTTTATTCGTCCGTTGTGCTTTGGCTTAACTGAATTGGCGTTTGACCTTGTTTTGACCTCTAGAAGTGTTGGAAGTGGTCGTAGTCCTATAATAGGAAGCAATGGGGTCCTTGTATCGAAGCGAGGAGATGGCCATGTGTCAGCTGTTTCTTCAGGCAGAGGCAGCGTACGCTTGCATTTCGGAACTAGGAGAACTGGGACGCGTCCAGTTCAAAGACGTAACGACTCCTTTCAATGCACTTCTATGCTCCTTCGATAGAATTTCACACACACACAGTATTTTCTACATTTTTATTCAGAATTTGTATATTTTTGCTTGAATATTAGACTTTTACTGCAGTCATTAGTGACATAAGATAATGCAGCTTCTTACTCTTATTCGTTGGTGATATCGCAGCTGTTTTAGGCCTAAAGCGTGCAAACGACCACATTTGATGAGAGAGAGAGAGAGAGAGAGAGAGAGAGAGAGAGAGAGAGAGAGAGAGAGAGAGTCTCAGTTCTGTCGGTGTTTCATTTCAGATGAATCCAGATTTGAATTCCTTTCAAAGGAAATTCGTTAACGAAGTCAGAAGATGCGAAGAAATGGAAAGAAAACTAAGTAAGTGACCAATGATGACATTTATTCGTTTCATTTTAATATTATTTTAAGCTGTAGATCATGAAACATAAGCGTGAAACCTGCAGTCGACACACTGCTTGCGATCCAACTGGGACTACTTTGGCATAAGCAGCTCTCTCTCTCTCTCTCTCTCTCTCTCTCTCTCTCTCTCTCTCTCTCTCTCTCTCTCAGTGCATGCAGGTGAATTGAATAGGCAAACAGACTGAGCGGCCATTAGAAGAATCAGGCAATAATTTTCAGGTTGTAAACTGCGCTGAGCAGAATATCTGAGAATCCGGTTAGAGGCGGATTATCGAGTTTGTTTCTCGAATTCCAAGTTCCTGTTTCAGCCTGAATGACTCCTCGGATGCTCAACGCTCCACTGAGCACACTGCTCAGCTGCTCCTTTGTACTCGACCGACAGCCACACGGACTCCTCATGAATATGCATGACTTCTCTAAGTTTATGTCAAACCGAAGACTTCGACGAAGGAATATTGATTTCGGAAAACGTTTTAAACGAGATCACCTCTTAAGGGGGCGGAAAATGGCAGATTTGGTTACGTGCTGGAGCGTCAGGCTGACGGAGCGGGTTCAAGCCCCGTTAGTGCCCCTAGTGGCTTTCACACAGGCAGTAATGCCTTCTAAGACACTTTAAATCATGCTAAGTTTAAGTTTTTAAGAACTCCATAGATTCCATAAGACAATTGGTACGATTAACTCTATTGCGCTGTTCTAAGGGCAGCTGACTGCGATGAATATCTCTATGGAGGTCGCATTCAGTTGACGACTTTTGTGATTTTTATATCTTTCAATTGCTCCAGAGACCCTGTCACTTTTACCCCAATCCATCCCTCTCCCCCCCCACTGCCCAATCGAAATCATCAACTGGACTCCAGTAACGATCCAGTTTAATTAGCTCTGCTTTCTTTAACTCTGCTGAGTGCTGACCAATAATTGCTCTTTGCTCTGAACAGGATTCCTAGAGAAAGAGATCGCAAAGGATCAGATCCCAATGCCAGACCCTAAAGAGATACCGAATTCACCGGAACCACGCGAGATGATCCTACTAGAGGTAGGCAAAAGTTCATGACTCAGGGTTAAGGGTCAAGGTAAGACAAACGGTCATAGCTCAAGGGTCAATGTCCCGACCAGGATTGGTCGCCGTGAGTCTCACAGAATACTAAAGATAAAGTACACCATAGAACACCAGTGATAAACATCGTAATGACCTACTGACCAACAGACAGAGAAAAATGTTCTTATAGACAACGTTCAGTGTAATTCTGAGTCTATGTATACTTTGAAAACCAAGTATAGCAGGCATCTCCACTATATTCACTGCCAAGAATAACCCTTTGACATAATAGGGTGATTGTATTATATAAGTACACACAGACACACATACACACTATACACACACACGCACACACACACATATATATATATACAGTATGTATTAAACTTTGTATAATTGTTTGTAGACGACTTTTGAGAAGCTTGAGAAGGAAATGAACGAAGTGAATGTGAACACAACAACACTGAAGAAGAACTTTCTTGACTTAACTGAACTCAAACACATCCTCACCAACGCTCAGACGTTCTTCGACGAGGTAGAACACGTACATGCACACATACACACATACACACATACATACATACATACATACATACATACTAGGGCTAGAGTTTCATATTTTAGAACCAGCAACAGAAAACTTGGATGAAAAAGTAAGGGACCGACCCCTATAACTTCCTCCTTCCCTTCCACATTATTATTATTATTATTATTATTATTATTATTATTATTATTATTATTATTATTATTTGGACGCGGTGAGCATTTGAACGCGGTGGGCATTCACAGTGGTTTTCATACAGGCTTACTTAGCCTCCTAAACCACTTAACATCACATTATTATTATTATTATTATTATTATCATCATTATTATTATTATTATTATTATTATTATTATTATTATTATTATTATTATTATTATTTGGACGCGGTGAGCATTTGGACGCGGTGAGCATTTGGACGCGGAGGGCATTTGACTCAAATGCATATATGGATATATTCTGATTGAGTGCATTAACCTTGCAAAGACTAAGCTTGCGTCTAATGCAATTCCATTTATTTATAAAATCTTGTTGATTTTTTTCAACTCTTTAACTTTATTTTACATGGTAGTGCAGTTGTGAAATGGAGATTTATATTTTCGCTGCACATTTAGGCCTAGCAACTTATAACCCAATTCATTTAAGTTTAATTAGCAATTTCTATATTAAAGTCGATCACCACTCATCAAAGGTTTGTGAAATATTTTATAATCATTGACAGAGATTTTGACGAACACAGTTTGCTTAATATTGTGTCTCTCTCTCTCTCTCTGTTGAATGGACTGCATGCATCGATTCAGTTTGTTCTAATCGCTTCTTCTGATGAGTAGTTTAAAATTGTAGACGAATTATAAGACCATGGAAATTGTAGTTTCTTTTCCTTTGTTGCATGTCGTCCTTTGAACGATTTTTTCCGCCTGTTCTTCTATAGTTATTCGCCTTTATGCTCTTTCTTTTATGTCAAAAGAGAATCAAAGAGTTATTTTTTCAGTTTCACTTTGGTTTTAATCTTATTTAGATTATAATTCATTATAAAAGCTTCTGATCTTCTTCTTATTCTTCTTTGCGAGTCATTCGCTGCATGAGTATAATAATCATGAGGAGAGTAGTTGATGCTGTTTTCCATCGCAGGCTGTTTTAGACCAAAGCCAAATAGTCGAAGAATCGGGACATTTACTCAGCGATGCCGACGGATTACATGGTCTTCTACAGACTCTGAGATTAGGGTAAGAACAGCAACAAGAGCTGTCGTGCTCTCCCATCGTAAACACGTTGCGTCTGATTACAGTCGCCGATTACATGAATCTCCCACAACTGAAACGTTCCCAGTTACAGCGAAACTTGAATTGGAAGTTACAATATTCAACGCAATCGACTCCTGTGTTTCATGCGTTAATTTTGCCAGCGTCTATCTTAAGCAAATGCTTCCATCTTCAATTCTCGTCCATTACATAGAAATAATCAAACACTTCTGCGATTTTTTAACACCCCTTGTTGCTTAGACCCGCACGCGCCCAACCATAGACACAGAGGACTCTTCAAAACACACGGAAACAGCGAAATGATCAGCACTGAGATAATTATCAGCTGCATGTTAATAAACAGCCACGTCACTGTGTTTCCTTATCCTAATAATAGAGAAACTGAAATAATGCTATTCCATTCTCAGCCAGAATGTTAAAGATGTTAAGGACAGATTTTTTGCCTGTTTGCTTCATTAGTCAATCGTAGAAATTGCACGAATCTAGTTGATTCATCTGTCTTAATCAAATCTTCACTCGATCAATGAACGCACTTCGTTTCTGTGACGTAAAATTCCGGCGTCACTGCCAAGTACAGTAGTTGCACTGAAGCGTTGACCCCCCAATGACCTTTGCCATTGTGTTCTATGGTCGGCTGGCGTCTGATTGGCTGATGTGGTCGTTAGGCTGAGTTTGAAATAGATGGTTCTACCATTTCCATGAGCGACAGAACGGCTGTTCTCCCTCCTCCTCCTCCTCCATCTTCTACCGCATCTCCATCCAGGACACTCGGTCCAACTGGAAACATACGGTAGGTGAATCTGACAACAATCCTTACGCAACATATTCATCCCTTTAAATACACACACACGCACTTCAACAACACCCAACTAACTGATACCTCTCACAGATTTACAAAACTTAACATTTGAATGATGTTCGGAGAAGAGAGGAAAATTATTATAATTTATAACATAGGCTAATGATGGTCTATAGTTTTAACAACAGACGGCTTATGAGTGGAGAGCAGCCCCTTGGGTCGGAGCATTTGTGACCCAAATGGAGAGAATGTTCCGTTGCTTAATTTGACCGATGTTTCTAGAGAAGGGAGTGGGCGCTTGCCTTCAGCGACTTCCGGCCCTTCTTTTGATGATGGCCTAACTGATGTTCGTTGATGATAGCGTTAATCAATAGTGAGGGTTGTCGCGGTTGAGGCGCCCTAGAAGAGGCGTACGGTAGGTTATGTCTGCAATAGCTATTGACAACGATGCAAGACTGTACTCTAATGGTACCATTCATTTCTGCTGCTTAAAATCAGTGGCGGCTCCACCGGGGGGGCCAGGGGGCCCGTGCCCTCCTATTGAGAGCCTGGCCCCCCCAGTGGCCCCCCCAGTTGGGACCCTATACTTAATGCTACATACATTAAACAGCAAATGGTTGGCCCCCATGATTAGAAGTTGCCCCCCCCAACGGCCCCCCCACTTGCCAAATCCTAGAGCCGCCACTGCTTAAAATATGTCTTTCAAAAGAATAAATAAGTTGTAAATGTGGGCTCCAATTCCCACACAGAAATGCATAGCGTTATCGATGTAATCAACGTTTTTTACGTTTTGTGCTTTTTCCAACGTTTTTTTATAATAAAAAACGTTGGCAACGATTTCTGAAATCAGCTGCATGATTATTTGAGTGTATTTTGGTTATATTTTATGTGTAATCGCTGTAGCGTGTCGACGGTGTCATGCCGACCTGTGCAGTTGTTGATTTTTGACTGTTTAACGTACTTATAAATTCCAAACAAAGTCGTATATAAGAGAAAACAAGGCCATATAAGAAAACGTGAACTTGTGCTTTTAAAATTATTCATGCCAGTATTATTGCTGTTGATTTCATTTCACAGTCGTTTTGCATATTGTGTTGATTTCTTGTTCGTGGATAAGGCACTTGCATTAATCTCGCTCAGGAAAACGTCGGTAACGATTTTTATTTGACATTTTTAACGTTTTCTTCTTTAACGTTTTTTACGTTTTTAATTATTTTCCCAGCATTTTTACGTCTATGTTTTGGTGGCAGGTTCGTCGCCGGTGTTGTTCTAAGAGAGAGAATTCCGACGTTTGAGCGGCTGCTGTGGAGGTCGTGTCGGGGAAATGTCTTCCTTCGACAGAAGGACATTGAAACACCGCTCGAAGACCCAAACACCGTAAATATCTAAGCCTTTGCCCGATTATAAACAACACTGAACAGTCGTATAAGACGACTTCTCCATTGCTAGAACATGATGGCGCTTCAAATAGCTTCTTCACGCATACGGTTATTCAGTTGATCTTAACATATCTTAACAGTTTTCTATCATATTCCTCTGCATAGAACAACTGCTGTTATCAGAATGACCAAGACACACTACAGGACATGACTTCTGGCCATGATCATCTCACGACTAAGAGGTCATCGACTTACAAAGAGCGCTACGCTCAGAATAGTCTATCTAACTGTATATTGACTGGCTGGACATTACGACAGCATTCCAACTGAATTTACTACGAAAGCGGGTTTCTAATCCGCAACCTCTTAACGACATAAGTTCAATGGACTGATTGCGTCGCTATAGAAGCGCATCGAAAGAGTGTTCTGTGTTTCTGGTTTATCTCTGAAGGGAGAGGAGGTCATGAAATCCGTCTTTGTGATCTTCTTCCAAGGAGAACAACTCAAAGCAAGAGTCAAAAAGATCTGCGAAGGGTAAGAGACCGACTGAAGGCAAATGGCCACGACTACTCCTTAATATATAAGCTCACTTAGCCTCCTCTGTATAATATCAACGACCTCACAACAGCCGCAAAGACACACACACACAGAACATCTCCGCTGCTTCTGCCTTTTGTCCTAGAATCTCTAAAGCAATCGCATGAAATGAAAGAGAACAGTCTCAACGCAGTTTCCATTGCATTCTTGCGTCTCATTGCTTTATAGGTATACAATGTCCTTGTGCTGAAGTGCGTTCCCACTGAAAATAGCACGGTAGTAGTAGTAGTAGTAGTAGTAGTAGTAGTAGTAGTAGTAGTAGTAGTAGTAGTAGTAGTAGTAGTAGTAGTAGTAGTGATGTGCCTTTGTTCGTCGTGTGTGTAGGTTTCGTGCCACTCTCTATCAGTGTCCGGAGACAGCGACCGAGCGTCGAGAGATGGCTGTTGGCATTCAGACGCGAATCGAAGACCTGAACACGGTCAGAGTCTCAACCGACATTCACTTATAGAGGCATACATAATACTGTACATATAGAACGTTGACATGTTCGAAGAGGAATTGCAGTAATCGAGGCGCATGTTGGGGCTGTTTAGGTGTTGAGTCAATCGCTGGACCATCGTCATCGTGTTCTCGTGAGCATCGCCGATGACATGAAGGCGTGGCAGATGAAGGTGCGCAAGATCAAGGCAGTCTACCACGTCCTCAACATGTTCAACGTCGACGTCACCCAGAAGTACTTGATCGGAGAATGTTGGAGCGCAGAGAGACATCGAAGCAGCATAGAAGCAGCGCTACGCACAGGCACCGTAGGCAGACACCACCCCTCCCCCCATATCAACAACTGCGTCGCCATCGACGTCATTACATTACGCTAATTTACCTGAAGGGGCGTCTCTAATCTGAATTTCGATGCACCTGGACAGTGGTTTACAGTGGTTTTCACACAGGCTTACTTAGCCTCCTAAACCACTTTAAATCACATCATTATTATTATTATTATTATTATTATTATTATTATTATTATTAAAATGTTCTAGAATAATTATGCTTTAATTTTGTCACGAATTTTGATCAAAGCGTATTTGCAGCAAGATAACGGAATATGAGAAACTAGATAGACCGTAAGTCGCCACAATCGCATTCAGTCCTGAATCTAGCACTGGAGTAATAACGAACGCAGAGTAACTGAATAAGTGAACAGCTTTTCTCTTAAAGTAAAACTCAGCGACTAGAATTCTCAGATCTGTTTCGCTGTTTTGCATTTTTTTCATTATAGGAGCGAAGCGGCAGCAGTGTTCCGTCGATTCTCAATCGAATGGAAACGACGGAGCATCCGCCGACCTACAACTGCACAAACAAATTCACCAAAGTCTTCCAAAGCATCGTCGATTCCTACGGTGTGGCTGGGTACAGAGAGGTCAATCCAGGTGTGAACAAATGCCAGCTCTCACCTGTACTCTCAGCTGAATTTATCATCAAACAGTTGCCTTGAGTCACGATGCCTCAAAGAGGTCTACAAATAATATAAGTAACTGCTCATTTGCTGCACTTGAACCATCTGTCTTCACCTGACTCTAATTCTCATTGTATTTGTTTCGCCATCGGGTGATGCCCTGGGCATTATGATATTGGCGCCATAGAAGTTCATTGATTGGTTGATGTGAAATAAATAGAGGGAGGGAGAGAGGGAGAGAGTTTAAAGGGTAATTAACCCCTTAACTGGGAATCCCGGATATATCCGTCCATTTCACATTGAGTTACAGTTAAATACCCAGTTAAATGGTTAATTAAGTGATAATTGTTTTTTAATAATCTTTGAATGTTCTGTTTCGAATTTCCCAGCTCCGTTTACGATCGTGACGTTTCCTTTTCTCTTTTCTCTGATGTTCGGAGACTCTGGTCACGGAGTGCTGATGTTCATGGCGGCACTCGCAATGGTCGTCATGGAAACGAAACTGATGCAGACAAAGAGTGACAACGAAGTAAACAAGAAAGCAAAGTCTCATCTTAATCAATTATTTATTAGCGTCTTCTCTTTCAGATAAAAAATCCCCAAAGAATCGATTTCAGTCTCGTATATTGGACGCACGAAATTCCTATACGATGAATAATTCAATACGCAATTAGACAATAATAATTCCTCAAAAATACTCAAGAAAATTTGTCTAGAAATAAGATCTTTTGGCTTCTTATTTTCTTTTTGCTCTCTCTCTCTCTCTCTCTCTCTCTCTCTCTCTCTCTCTCTCTCTCTCTCTCTCTCGTATCATTCGTATTGCGGGATTAGGTCTAATATCTGCTAACGATGTCATCATTTGTAGATCTGGAATATATTCTTCGGTGGGCGCTACATAATTCTACTGATGGGAGGTTTCTCGATCTACGCCGGACTCATGTACAACGACATCTTCTCCAAGTCGTTCAACATATTTGGTTCCGGATGGTATCCACATCCACAACGATACAGCGAGTAAGCTCCACATCACCACACAACGACATTCTCTGCTATATACTGCACCAGGCCTATTTTAGGCGACATTGACATCCAATTATTATTATTATTATTATTATTATTATTATTATTATTATTATTATTATTATTATTAATGTTACTGTTGTTACTGCTATTGTTAGAAGACAATTAAAGTCTCTTTTTGAAAATCTTCATTTGACTTCCGAAATGTCTAAAAACTCATCCACAATGCATTTAATTGCAATTATCAGTGAGTTTAAGCGTGTCGTTTTCCACTGTCTTCAACTGATTGTGTACATAAAGCGACGGACTTTTGCTTGAAGCACAATTAAGTAATTGTCTCGTGTTGTGCTTTGCTTTTTCTCCCTCTCTCTCGAAGACACACAATTGATCATCACAAGGATCTCACTCTCGATCCGACGAATAACTCCGACTACAGAGGACACCCCTATCCCTTTGGAATGGACCCGGTAAATAAGTCACTATTAGCGATTTATTATTAGCCTATTATTATTATTATTATTATTATTATTATTATTATTATTATTATTATGCTGTTGTTGTTGTTGTTGTTGTTGTTCTACAGTTGTCAACGCGCCTTAAGTCAGTCATAAAGTGAAGAATCGTATATGTGGAGGATCAATTTAAGGGTGGACAACTTGCTTTAGGTCGCTACGCAGTGACCAGCTGGGGTCAGATTCGAACCCGCTACCCTTCGGTTGCATGCCCAATGTCCTACTGTTCTTATTGCGTGGTTGTTACAGCAGTATGTTGATCCATACTATAAAAGGAATTTCTTAGCCCAGCATCGGAGAGTTTAGGCCTAAGAAGAAGAGATTCGAAACGCATTTTTAGCGTTTTATCTGTAAAGATGCATGCGATGACCGCTGCAAATGCTAATTGGCTTTAAGCGTAAGACAACGCAAAGCACAGTTTCTCTTCAGTTACGAGGAAACACACCAATACACCTGTGATTTAAGAGGGCGATTGGCAGTAGCCCCTGCATGCGATCGATCAACCTTTGCTATTTACGTTGAGCAGGTGTGGCAGATGTCTCTGAACAAGATCACCTGGTTGAATTCATTCAAAATGAAGATATCGATCATCTTCGGAGTCAGTCAGATGTTCTTTGGGGTCATCCTTAGTCTTCAAAATAGCAGGTGCGTCTGCTCTAAGATGGTCAAACGACGGACAGCTCACAATAGTATAGGCTATAGAGCGCTGAAGATAGAAAACTACGGAGAGACAGAGAGAGAGAGAGAGAGAGAGAGAGAGAGAGAGAGAGAGAGAGAGAGAGAGAGAGAAACGACGATTGAACTTTACCCTCCGATGTAGCTAATGTGTTTTTGTCGTCGATTTTATCGTTTTTTTAGGAATTTGTTTTAAAATCTCTTTTTATTTCAGATATTTTCGAAATTCTGTGAACATCTTTTGCGAGTTCCTTCCTCAGATGATCTTCCTGTCTTGTATCTTCGGTTATCTCATCGTTCTCATTCTCTACAAATGGATCGCCATCAATGCAACGATGTCAGCCTGCGCTCCAAGTCTTCTCATCGGCAAGATCATCTCTCATCTTACTTACCATCAAACCAAATCAATCAACTTCTATGGCGCCACAGTATCGTGATGCCAAGGACATCAGCCTCTGCGCAATCGATCAGCCAATAGACCGTGACGTTGACAGAGAGTGCATAATAATGTGGATTCGGATTAACGCCGATCGATCTCTCAACGAGAAGCTCCTTTCAAATCCCGGAGCTGCTTTTAATCCGTGGAGTCAGTCATCGCTTCAGTGTCAGTAGTCACCCGTTAGACTGATAGCATTGACGTCCATTATATTGGCAGACCCTGACGAGGATGAATTCACGAAGACAGAAGAAAAGAGTCATCCAAACAGCAAAACGAAACAGCAGAATATTAACGGTTTTTTAATAATAATAATAATAATAATAATAATAATAATAATAATAATAATAATAATCATCATCATCATCATCATGAACTGATTATGGTGGCATATCGTACAAGTACTACTAGGACACCTTACAACTAAAAAAAACAAACAGTATATCCTACTTTTAGACGCAGTTGATACATGTTTAGCGTTATTTTCTTCATTTCTGAGCAGACAGTAAATCGTCTTCTCTTATTTCCAGATCTGATCAACATGTTCCTGTTGAATTATCCGTTGGAACCGTGCAGTTCGGCTGAATTCTACGATGGACAGGTGAGAAAAGACGATTCTCTCATAAAACGAACCAGAAGTTATGGCGACGTCAATCGACGAATAGCATTCTACTACTGTAGGCCTACAGTGGCCGATAGGGACGTTGTCACATTTCCACTGGCTTTGTGTTTTATCTAGCGTAGATTTCTTTCTAGTGAATTCTACTAGAATTATTGGGAATTTCTTTTCAGAAATCTTTCCAGTCCTTTCTTCTGCTGATGGCTTTGGTCTGTGTACCGTGGCTTCTCATCGCTAAGCCAATCGTTCTGAAGAGACAGAACTCGAGAAAACAGGTCTGATTGCTTCTAAAACAGTTAAGATCAATAATAGATCGATCGGTCGTCAACAGTACGAGGGCCTAACGTGTTGGGTAGAACTGAACGAAGATTGGCACATGTCATCGTCTAGTTGTCACGTGATTTTATATTTTTGAGTGAAATGTCGTTGGTTGTGATTAGGTTCAACTTCTGAACAACAACAACGACGAATTCGAAAGAAGAAAGTCCATTGAGATCAACATAGACGGAGAAACGCAGACATCCAAGCAGAGAGACGAAAGGAAAGACAGCCACAAAGGACACGAGGAGGAAGAGGAGGTTGTCTTCGTAGTTTTTTTCTTATGGAATTATTTTGAAAATTTTCCCTCGGCCGAATATTTTGACAAATGCAGAATATTCCGAAATGCCTAATTTCTAATAAGCGCGTTGATATCAAAATAGGTAAGCTACATCAAGATAAACAACAATTACACATGTCAGTGTTTTATCCAGACTCCAGGCCTTTGGGGGGGGGGGAATTGAGGCTTTCGGGAGAAAATCGACTTGGTTGGAGGAAAAGACACAGTTCAATGCAAAATGTGTGTAAGTGCTGGGATTTGGGGGGGGGGGATTTTGAGGTTTGGGGGGATCTCCCTCCTAACAGGCCTGTATAAAACATTGACACGTGTTATGTTTTTGATTCCAATCAATCAAACGTCTTTCTTTGTTTTCTTAGTTCAGCTTCGGAGAAGCGTTTGTCCATCAGTGCATTCATACGATCGAATACTGTCTGGGCTGCATCTCTCACACCGCCTCCTACCTGCGCCTCTGGGCTCTCAGTCTAGCGCATGCCGGTCAGTTGCCAGCCGGCGTTCTTCAAAATGCATTTGTACAACCTCAATCTCTTCTTACAGAGGATTCTACTCTATAGATGACTCTCATGCATCAACGGAATCAGTTAGCCATCATAGTCAGTGTCAGTGGCATCGGTGTATTTCTCGTGACATCTGATTCTCTCTGACTGTGTGTGTGTGTGTGTTCTTAGAGCTGTCAGAGGTCCTGTGGAATATGGTTTTCCGTATTGCCTTGAAAATGAGCGGCTACACCGGACTCATCGCCATCTTCATCCTCTTCACTCCGTGGGCTGTTCTCACCATCGCCATTCTGCTGCTGATGGAGGGACTGTCAGCCTTCCTCCATACTCTAAGACTTCACTGGTAGGCAATGCTCCACCCCCCACCCCACCCCACCCAACCGAGAATTCACGGGGAATAGAATATTTTCATTCACCGCAAAAACGCTATCGCTTTCCCTCTCTACCTCCCTCCCTTGCTCCCTACCTACTTACCTACCTCTGTACCTTCTCCATCATTCCCTCCTTTTCTCTGTCTGTCTATCTGTCTGTCTCTCTCTCTCTCTTTCTCTCTCTCTCTTTCTCTCTCTCTCTCTCTCTCTCTCTTTCTCTCTCTCTTTCTCTCTCTCTCTGAGAACATTATTGAGGTATAGAAAGGACATTGTGAAATCATTGAATGCGTGAATAGCGTGCGTGGTTTCATCGTTTGCGTTTCTTTGTCTTTAGGGTGGAATTTCAGAGTAAATTCTACAAAGGAGACGGTTACCTGTTCGATCCGTTCAGATTCGACAAAATACTCGAAGTCAGCGCCGACGACTGAGCGTCCAAATGGAACAACGCGCAGCAGATGATCTGTCGAAATATGCGATTAAGAATCGCATTAACTAATCGGAAATTATTGCTCTCTATTATATTTGGACCAAAACAAAAACATTCAAACCGAAATCGTGAATGAGTACAAATTGCGATGCTTAGCCAATTAGCTAATTGAATAAAGTATACTGTAAGTGATTTGGCAGAATACATACATACATACATACATACATACATACATACACGCAAAGAATTCCTAGCTAAGTTGATATATCGGAATTGCGATATATTCTGTTCTTTTATTAAATCCTCGTCTTAATCTCCTCCAACCCATGTGTGGCCCTCTGATAGAAACGCACTTGTAGGTCTATAGTTAACCAACATCATGCAGCCTCGAGCCCGGCGGTGCGTTCGAACCGAAAATCCCTGTGTGAATGTTCCGTCCATTCCGTCGTCGTCGTCGTCGTTCAATCGACGCCAACATTGGATGCGAGTGTTCCTCTGTCTGGCGCCTTTGTGGTCTGGGTGTGTCATCGGCTGATGAGCTGGGCGCCATAGAAGTTAAGAATCAGCTTGCATGCTAAATTAAGCATTATCCGTTATCTCTATACTTGTTGCATCAATGCTGATGAACTATTTCTGAGTCTGTTTGTTACATCAATGGCGGTAATTGCTGATAAACTACTTCCGAGTGCATAATATTCGAAGGCACCTGTTGGCTCTTAATCCACTTAGGGTTTCGTATACTTCCCGTAGGACTGTGTTGCCTCTTGGCATTGGCTGTCAGTCTAGACTGCTGAGGTCCTGGCGCCATCCGTTGCGATGGATAGGGACTGTTTTGTCTTTTGCACTGAATTTTGTTTTCATCGAAGAAAATTGGACGAAAATTAGCATCCAACGGTCGCTCCACGATGGCGACTATTCGTCTGAATTCCCCTTCCTCCTCCTCCTCCTCCTCCTCCTCCTCCTCTTCCTCTTCCTCTTCCTCTTCCTCTTCCTCTTCCTCCTCCTCCTCTGGCTCCTTTGAGTTCTTACCACACACGACCCGTGGCGAATATTATCTGAATATCTGGCAAACTGTTCCTTCTGTTCTAGAAGATCTTTCGAGGGAGGGACGGAGGGAGGGGGCGTGAAAAACTCTAATTAAGGATGAGCATGTCTCGTCGCTGCATGGCTCAGTCGGTAGAGTCTGTCTGCCGTCGATCGGGGTTCGATTCCCAGACACCGGTGCAGAGCGGTCACGTGATTCGTCAGCTTTTTATGACTGCGAGTGCAGCCATGTAACTGACGAGACCTTACGTTCACGTTCACTAAGAGGGGCATATTTCCAGTGCAATATTTGCATCTGTACTCTCTGTGATGGTAATGACGCCACTATACTTGTCATGTTGTTGTACGATTCTTAGTGTTTTGTTCTCTTGTAATAATTAAACTGTGGTATAGATTAGTTACATGCTTTTCTCAATACTCAACATTAGTCCGTCTTATTAGAGGTCACAAATGCAAATTGTTTAAGCAGAGGGTGAGTCCAAGAAAAAATGTTTAGTGCAAGGGTTGTGGACAAATGGAACAGTTTGGACGAGGTGGGAGTGACAGTTGAAACAGTAAACGGATTCAAAGACTATCTTGGAAAGCTGGGTTATTGGATGCGGAGAGTTACTACAGTGGCTTTCACTCAGGCTTACTTAGCCTCCTAAACAACTTTAAATCACATTATTACTATTAGGCCTACTAGTAAAAATGTTGAGACTTCTTTAACACCTTTATCATTTAATTTTTCGCTTTCAAAAGTAGAGTAAAATCAGTTGACAAGTTAGACGATCATTTGAATGAGAAATGCTTCGCACTTTGTCGGAATCTAAAAATCCTTATCTCGAATTCTGCCATATCTTCTCACTTCAGTGCATTCAGCAGGTGGTTTCCTTATGCCCTGTCGATCAGCGGTCGATGAATGTGAGTGCCACGGAAGTTACATTTGAATCGACTAAATGTCTTTGGATCTTATTAATTATCGTCAACTACTTTGTTTTCTCATTTTCTGTTGACTCTTGTTCTGGGACTAATTAAGCTTTTTTATGTCCGTTTCACAAATAAATTAATAAGGCCTAGATGGCGACGCAAATAAATCATAAATATATGAAATAATAATATGAATAATAATAATAATAATAATAATAATAATAATAATAATAAATTAATTAATTAATTAATTACTGCAATAACGCCTTTAGCAAAAAGACAGATTTTCAGATAGAGTTGATGATGTAATATTTATATTAGGATCATGACTGCTTATGAGTCAACCGCATTAAACTCTGCATGTATTGACAATAGTAAAACTATGCAGTATAGAGGGTGGGTCCCTACAATTCCTACATTTATCAGTGCTTTGTTTATGAGTGGGTCCGTTTCAATTAAAACATATGCAGCACGGTTAAGCCCCGGCCCTAGCTGCTCTTGTCATTCACACGGACGTCTGAAGCTGACTGTCGGTAAAATTTTAGGGTAAATATTAGTTGAAACTGCGTCTTGCAAAAGTAATAGAAATGTGATTTGCTGCATATCTTCCATTTTTCTGAATCTTCTTGTCGTCTGGTGTTATGATATTTTGGTCCTTTAATGACAATTGTGCCTTTGGCTTTTGTGCTGTCGACACTAGTCGAGTCACAGCAGAACAATTGGAGAAATAATCAACAGCAATGATGAAATAGAACAATGATTCCATTTAATATCCCATGAGAAACGAAACGTAAAAATATTTACAGTTAACTCGGTCTGTGGATGAAAATACAGAACAGTTGAAAAGTCAAGACACGTCTAAATATTTACATTGCTTAAGAGTAAAGAGTCTCTCTCGCCGTAAAAGCCAAAGAAAGCGTCGAACAGACGAAGGCCAAATCCGATCATTAGACTATTCGTATGCAATAAATTACATTATTTGTACTAATAAGTAAAATATGGAGGGAAATTGTTTAAGCGGGAATGCACAGTGTAAATGCACGAATTTCTTAGAATTATCAGACGCGAAACTTCTATTAAAATGCTCTTCATTACGAACAGAAAATCTTTCAAGTGATATCGATTGTCTGTTATGATCTTCTTCAAAAAAAGTCTGCAATTGTTTATGCTGCACTAAAAGTAGAATCAACTCGACAGTGATTTCCACAGTAGGCTAACTGAGACAACTCAGTGACGTTTTTGTCAACAGAAATAGATACAAAGTTGCGAAAACAGGAAATTACGTAAACACAAACAGTGTTTATTTTAGGCCTTCTCTGGGAGGGGGAATTCCCCCCCCCCCCAAGTTTGAATTTTCCTCAAAAAATTTGTTGACATTTTGGCAAGTAGTATGACCTCCCCAATGTCTGTTCTCTCCCCAAAAATTTTAACCCCCCCATGTCTAGGTGGCTAGAATAGCCACTGAAACACAAATAATGGGGGAATCTCATTTTCGAGAAGATAAAATACGCATCAAACTCAAAACTACGCACATTTACAATCTATTTACTCTATTTTCAGTCAAAGTCTTCTACCTGATTTCTAAGCAAAATCTACCTTTGCAATAATTCCAATATAAACCCCCGACTTCTCTCCCTGGCCGAGGAAGAAGACGAAGAAGAGAGTTCTTCCGAGAGAGAGAGAGCCTACAGCTGGCCTCCGGTCGGTTCCAGCTTGACGGCCATACACTTACATTGCTTGATGATCTGGATGCGCTTGCGTTTGATCGGCGGATGGCGATCGGGACAGCGCAGCATGACGACCATCCAGTCGGTCACCTTCGGGGTGCAGTAGGCGCACGACTGAAACGAACTGTAGGCGTCGTCCTCTTTGTCCGCCTTCGGGATGAAGAAGGAGTTGCACTGACCGTAACAGAACCGGTTCGTCACTCGCTTCTTGATGCAGCCGTCCTCTTCGACCACCTGTTCGAATGGCTCCGTCTTGCACCAGTCCTTCTTCAAATACTCTTTGCGGGTGATGGTCGCCGCCTTCTTGCTGCCGTGGATCAATCGACGCTTCTTCTGCAGCACCTCGACGCGAGAGGAAGAGGAAGAGGAGGAAGAGGAGGAGGAAGAGGAAGAAGAGGATGTCGTCTGATTGCCCGTCGACTGACGGGGCAGTTGAGTGACAGCTGCAGACGACGTCGAAGCGTTTGATCGGCGATCGGTGCTAAGCAGTCGTTTGCCTTTGTTGACATCGGATTTCTTCTCCGGAACATTCTTTGAGAAGACGAAGAGAAAGCAGGAGAAGAGGATGACGATGCAGAGGAGAAATCTTCTCCTGGAGACGATGATGATTCTCTCGTCCATCGCCAGATCGAATTCAGATCGTCAGTCTTTATAGCTGCTCTTTCTCTCAAACGTCACTTGGAAGTCTTCTTCTTCTTCTGCTGCTGCTGCTGCTGCTGGTGACGCCGTCTTCGGATAGAATTCCTCGTTTGGCGAAGTTGCGAATTCGGCGTCGTCTGTATTTATCTGCGAAGATTCGCTCCATTTTAATAAGCATTTATTTCGATGCACTCTGCCTCCCCGCCCCCGCCCCCCACCCCACCCCACCCTCCACCCTTCGCCAGTGTATCCGCCACGGTTTACGATTTCTGTCTTGGCGGCTGGCATTCACTCACTCGGCCCTCTTACTACGGACGACGCGGCCCTTTACAATTTTTTCAATTTCTTACCGGCAGACAATTCGGCGCGAAGGATTCCGGCGCCAAAGTTTAGAACTCAGCTCCCAAAAGCAGACGGACAAGAAGAAAACGCTCCTAGACAATAGGACTGCCACAGAACACCCGCCAGCCAGTTCAGGCCTGGAAGACGAAAGACTGAGTGGGTTTTGAAGATGGATTTGCATATAGAATAGACATTTCTACTGAATTTGAAGGTGCTGTCGGATATAGAAGAGATCATCAGTCATAATTTTACCGAAAGCAGTTCATAGATATCTTTAGAGGTTGATAATTCTATTATTTTTCTCTCATCTGTTGTATCGACTGTCGATCAGAGCCAGGCCACCGCTGCTGCTGTTGTTGTGGGTTCTCGTCCATCCGTCTGCGTCTCGGCGCCTGGTCGACGGGCGGGCGAGAGGAAAGAGGGAGCGGGTGGCGTCTGCAGTCGATCGCCAGATGGCGTCACAGACGACGAGACGACGGCCGACGACGACGTCAACGAGGCACATGCGGTGGCGCCCTCTACCGGTCGGCGCCAACCCACACGACTCTTCGATTAATAACACCACCAGCTACTCACCGACACAGACACACACACACACACACACACACACACGGACAGACAGACACAGATACTCTCCGCCGTTCACCTGTGGACGCAGCAGCGCACAATGGAACCGCCATCCCTATCCTCTTCTTCCTCCTCCTCCTTCCCTTTAATTTAACGTATTACTCTTCCCTCCATCAGCTGCCCCTCCCCAAGGTCTCCCCGATAGAACCTCGATCTCCACTTTGACCGTCTGTCCATCGGCGATTTCAAGAGAGAGTCCGTTTCTGTTAATATCATTCTTAGGAGCTTTTGGGAACTGTGCGAAAAACTGGTTAAGATATGGTTAAGCACAGTTGATCAAGGTTAGTGCCTGGACGGGTGATCGTCAGAGAGAAACTGGTCTGGAAAGGGACAAGAGTTTCGCCTTCAGACACTTATGTAGCTCCTCTAATATTATTGACGCTGATAGCAGAAGAAAAAGGAATTCAATTGCCATTAACGCCAAACCTCTCTCTCTCTCTCTCTCTCTCTCTCTCTCTCTCTCTCTCTCTCTCTCTCTCTCTGTCTCGTGTCTTGGAGTCTCTGTCTCTGTCTCTGTCTCTCTCTCTGTCTCTCTCTCTCTCTGTCTCTCTCTCTCTCTCTTTCTCTCTCTCTCTCTTTCTCTCTCTCTCTCACGTAGCGTTTGGAGTGAATGAGTGAGTTGAGTGACAAGAGTCACTCTATAACTTCGGAAGCTTCTTCAGTTAGTTTCTTCGGTTCTTGTTAATGGAAACGAGGGCTTGACTATGACGTCACACAGCCTCCGATGTCGGAATCGGTTGTTTGACGTAATCACTGTTAAGCCGACGTCATCAATTGACGTCTTCCGTTGACAAGAGCGTCGCCCATGGCCAGAGGAGGAGGAGGAGGAGGAGGAGGAGGAGGAGGAGTGCAGTTGGAAGGTCGTCTGCTGTTTCACTCGGAAGTGCTTCAGTAGAAGATGACCTCTCATCTGCAGCTGTCGAGTGTTTGCTAGGTATTGGCGCACCTGTTGACGTGGCGCCAATTACCTCAGGTAAGATACACCTGTGGCGCCGCTGCTCGATGGATGTCACTTCAAACGCAGTACAATCAGCTTTGAACTGACCGATCAATCCGCTCCAGTCTCTGTCTCTGTTTCTCTGCCTGTCTGTCTGTCTGCCTGTCTGTCTGTCTGTCTGTCTGTCTGTCTCTCTCTTTCTCTCTGTGTCTGTCTTTCGTGACTATTCGATATATGAAAAATCTTCTCAACAGGCTTGTCCATGGGACATATTTTCCTCTCCCATGGAGGGCGCCACAAGCCAAATATTGGGTGGGCCAACATGGTCTGTTTGAAATTGGACAATGCAAGGACTAGTGCTACAGTAGGCTATAGATATGCAAAAATTCAGAAGAGTGATGAAACGAATTAAACCCACATATTCTTGTGTCCCCATCTTTGCTGTGTCAAACCGTACTAGAATTGTCAATATATTCTGTCTCAATTTTTCTAGAGCTTTCGAAATGCCACGAAAAATAATGAGCCATTTGAAACGACACTATACAAAGTCTTTTAGAAATCTATTCTCTGTCAAATGTCTAAACAATCAATCGAGAGATAAGATGGCGCTTAATTTAAGAGAGCTGGTTTCTTCTATTACAGGTTTTATAGACCACAAAAATATTATAAAATTGATACCCTGTTTGAAATTGGACAATGCTACAGTAGGCTATAGATATGCAACAATTCAGACTGGCGAATAGCGCTCGTGACATCCGCTGAGAACGCGATTCAAGCAATTCCTCCAACGACCACCTGTGCCTACGATTTGGGTCACTTCCAACAGGTTCCAACTCGGAAAGACAGCAAACATCTACTCTCAGGGCTCTCTTAATTCGTAGACCTATGGGCGTTGCGAGTGCTTTGATTAGCCACATCACAATGCACAGAACGCCATGTAGGCGGATTTCTTCTTTTGCATCTTTTCCATTTTGCGTCGCAACAGAGAAAGTCGCATTAGCTGTGGAAACGTCTAAATGACTGAAAAGAAGTTCAGTTAATCATGAATGAAAAGCGTTTGTATCGGTCGTAAATTTAACTGGAAGAGAATTCACCATTTCCAGGGTCACTTATCCACAGAACGTTCAATTTCTAGATCAGACATCGATGAAGGGCAAGAGAGCGATTGCCCGATTAAGGTGACGCGTTATGTCGAAGCGTTTAGAACTTCTGCATTTCCGTCGACCACCTGTTTGCGAACTGGTCTTCAATATCTTTTAAAACGATTTTCAAAAATCGCGACCATATTTTTCACCCCTCTCAACGAGCATCTCCCTCTTCAACTCCCCTGGACAGAGTTCGTCATGCGTGTAGTCCGTGGCTCAATGCTGGAGTAGTTACCGTTTAAATTCTTCTTAGCTTAGAATTCTGTTCAGAGTTTCCAGTCCAATGAATGTGCGTATTATAAAAGCTGCAAGGAATTTATTTAGGAAAACACCAATTAATTTTGAAATACAGACAATCCATAAATTTTAGATAATTCGATACATAAGATTTTCCAATGAATTTTATGTAACATTTTAAAGTCAAATGAGGAGTTAATGTGTTAAGATTGATTTCCATTGAAACTGTTTTCGAGAGAGGGATAAGCGACGCAATGTCTTTACTTCTGGGCAGACGTTGTCATTTTCGGCACCAGAGAAGACATCCGAAGAATTCTCCGAGAGGGGTGAAGCATATACAGTCTGCCTAGCGAAACTCCCTATTGTGTTCATTTGATATTTACATTAGAAGCGACTGAGTATGTTTGCCAAAGGGAAACGTCGACGGTGAAACCGCGTGTCTTAATTTAGTTGTTACGTCGCTGTTGTCGCTGCTTCGGTCATTGTTGAGCAACGAAATGCTCGCTAATGGCAGACGACGACGACGACGACGACGACGACGACGACGGCGACGGCGTCGAATGTCCGTCTGATGATGAGACATCAGACGACTGGCAGGCGGGCAGGCGGGCAGGGGGCGGAGGCAGTGGCCCTTCTACTCAGCAGACGACGACGACAGAAAAAAAGAATCGATTCTTCTGCTCCTAAATTCAAACGCTTTACAGCTCAGCGCAGGACCACTTCAGCGCTTTAGACGACGACTCTCAACCCATTACCACGTCCACGTACTTATACTGGCATCGTCAAAGAGGCTCTCTCTCTCTCTCTCTGCCCACCTCCCCCTGTCTGCCTCTTCATTCGGTTTCGATGACAAAGGCATTGTTACGATTATGACTTTCTGTCGCCGATTTCATTCAACCGGTAATTACGCGAAGTCCTGGTGAGGACCGGGGGACGCCGTCGCCGGAGGCCCGAGGTACCTGAAGGGGCGTCGCCCGCCATGCCAGCCGCGAAGGCGACGGCGGCGGCGGCGGCGGTCGAGCGAGGGCTGTCTGTCGGGTTGTTTGTTCTCGATGTCGTTTGTAATTGAAGATGGAGGCAATGTGGACAATTTGTTCGTCATTTTGACTTACCACTCGATCGGTCTGACGGCGCTGGCAGACTGCCTCCCCGGCCTCTTCCTCCTCCTCCTCCTCCTGCTCCTCCCCCTCCTCATCCATCGTCACCTCGCCCAAGCACTTCACCGCCATTGTATGTGAGACAGATTCGTCGATTGGTCGTTGAAATTATCTTTTGACAAATGACTGTCTATCTGTCGTTCTCTCCCTTTGAACGACAGAAGAAGAAGAAGAAGAAGAAGAAGAAGAGAGAGTGACGACCGCATTTATGTAGCGCCAGCGTTTGTCGGCGCTCAACGTCTTTTTGAAGAAGTCAAAGACTTTTAAGAGTTCATCAGACGTCTGTATTAGAGACGACGATGTCAACGACAGAACTAAAACGAAATCATCAACTGAGCAACACCAGGTGACAGGGTTGCAATGACCAACAAACGATGACAACATTGTTTAAAACTTGTCAATCATCACAGACAGAGGGCGGCGCCCGGGGCGATAAATTCTGGCCCTAAATTCCTGTTGGCCTTTTTTATGAGTTTTTAATATTCGATGACCTTTTTTGATCAACATTATTTTCACGCCGGAGGAAAGTGGTATGAAAAATTAAGGACTTAGTGCGAAAATTGCGCCTTCGAGGACGGCGCCCGGGACAGCTTGACCCTGCCCTCTAGCTACGGCTTTGTGAAACCAGCATTTGTGCTAATGCAGTTAATGGTGTAAATGTGTACGTGTTGACTGCTAGCTGAGGCTTCTGCATGCTGCTTAAAAGTAGTCATGATTGTGGAGTTGTTGATGATTCCGTCTTGTTGTACGTTTTTACTTTTACTTAAAAAGTAACTTTTGAGGAGTACTTTTTACCTTGAGTACTTTTACTTTTACTTAAGTAAAAAACATAATAACTTTTACTTGAGTACTCAAACTCAGTTCATACAACACTGGACGTCTGTTTAGAGACGACGATGTCAACGACAGAACTAAAACGAAATCATTGATGACAACAGTCAATCATACAGGGGTTCGTTGTTTGGTTAATATTCGTTGGGTTTTGAGTGTCTTGTGTGTCTTTTCTAGAACCAGTTAAATTCCTTTTTCCAACATCTGTTGTTTTTCTTACAATTAAAAACTCGCGTTGTCAGAGAACAGATATCAGATTAAATTTCTCAATGCGTAATAATTCTGCGATGTCTATAAAGCATTCTAATATGTCTACAGCGTAAATTTGCCGCCTAAAATCCTAAATATCCACGAGGTCTAATATATATGATATATATATATATATATATATATATATATATATATATATAGCGATTCTTTATCCTTTAGATTTCCTCATCTACTGTAAGTCTGCCTACACTTATATCTCATATTCGGGGCTCTAGCGAGCCGAGTACCTGTTAAATTTCTCAAGGGCCTCGGAGTGAAGAGACGGTCATGGCTCGGGGGACAGTGGAGGCCATCAGAGACTGATTCTGACCATCCGGAAGAAACACCGCCGAGGCCCGCTCTCTGGTGGCTGCTCTGAGCATCTGACCGTCTCCTTGGACGTTACTTTTCGTACAGTTGGATAATTATAAAAGCGGCTGCAATGTTCAACACATCCCAGTCCATTCATTGTCTGAGACGTGGCTATATCTAATCTAATCTTAAACTTCTATAGCGCCACTTTCATAATGCACAGGAGTATCAACCGATGGCACACCAAATCCAAATCACTAAAGATCCAGGTCATATCCAGGGTATCCGGCCGAACAAACTGGTAGGCAGAGGCTCCGTGGAGACGACCATCGAAGAAGCCTCTGTAATAATTAAAGGCGCTAACAGCGACGGGCGTTTTGCTTCATAACTGAGCATAACGCGTTTAAAGGCGAATTGCAAGATCAGAAATGATTGAAATTGCGTCGATCAATGCCGCTGTGGACCAGATAGGCTGCATCGGTGAATGGCTTTGCAATCGGCGCTGCTGTGTTAATTGTCGCTGTTTCAGCATTTTCCATTCCCTCTATATACTTCTTGGCAACGGGGCTGCGTGTCATTGTGACAGGCGCGCTTCTTCTCAACTCCAGTGACTCCTCCTTTAATAAGGAGTTCCCAAACGCTTCAATGCTCGACCAGAGCCCTGTCCAGACACGCACAGCACGCACGCCGTCACTTGTTTCAATGTCGTTGACGACGACGTCTTTCTTACTCCGAGTCAAAGAGAATTCTCGTCTCCCGATTGCTCTTTAGAAGCGCCTCTGTGGTGTTCATTGCGTCGCTTTCAGTCGACAAAGAAGCTGTATACATTGTTCGACTCCTCTAAAACAGGGGCGTGCCTATAGGGTGTTCAGAAAATTAAAACATCAGGCTGAGAAATTCAATAACAAACCGCAGATTTGGCGCCCCCGTCAAATGACGCCTGGGGGAGGGGGCATCTTGCCCTACCTGGCACCTGCCATATCCAAGGTACTCCTCTGACTCCAGAATTCGAAGCCGCCGAAATTACCACGGCCATCCTTTTTGTCATCATGTCATCGAAGGACAACAGGTGTCTTCATCTAAAACACAGACCAAGATTCGCGCCAACTGAGTGCCGCCGCCGCCGCCGCCCGCCGCCGCCGCCTACTGTATATTGCTCACCTATCGTGCTATTTACGAGGCCCTGGAATTGAGAACAAACCGAAAGACTTGGCGCCAGTGACAAAATAAAGTCAACAATTAGCATTCGAATGAACAAAAGCAAAACGCGTCGACGAGAGAGGAAAACGCGACTGGAAAACACATCAGTGAAACGACTGAATCTGCTTATGGCCCACCGGCGATTGTTACCCGGTGACAGTGCGCAGCAGCAGTGGTCGTTGTAGTAGCTGCTGTCATTGTGTGAAATTCGAGGCTTTGATGTTGGAGCAGCCATTGTTGACTTGTTGCTTGTTCTCTGTTCTATGCTTTGAGGGGGACAATGAAGAGCGGGCGCTTTGATTTCTTTGACGTCTGATCCATTGTTTTTTCTGCCGTTGCTAAGCAACGGTGGAACAGCCATCGATCCGTGGCTCTTCCCAATTGTTAAATCATTCTGATGCATTTCATAGCGCTGGCGCTAAATTATTTACATTATTCTGTCACTGTTGTAGCACAGCGCGAATTCACTTCGCTCGAATCGACAATCGAGACCTCAAAGCGATATGCAGGACGCTCTCTCGCAGGCAGTGTGCTTACATCGGCAGCAGACAACTAGCTCCATATATATGCTGCAAAGGGTTTTCTCCAACAAAACGCGTCTTTACGTTTTCACATTTTCTTTACGTTTTTATGTTCTATGCTGTTTTTCAACGGCTTTTGCAATATTATGGTACACATTGCGGTTAGAGTAGCAGCACAGGCGACGTTTGCCTGGTTCAGCCTGCGAGAGAAATTGGTCAACTGTTGACTTCATCCACACGAAGAAGCGCAACTCCGCATGCAGACCAAGAGAGAGTGCCAGATGTAGGGTAATGGTGCATGCTAATAATCTTCGCCTAAAGGAGAAAGCAGCACAATACAAACGATATATGGAGGTTACCATAGAATGGTCAGACCAGTCAGATGGTGACGAAGAACACGAAGAACTATAATTTTAAAAATTTAAACATTCCTATTTTATCGGAAATTCTTACCTTAATAATTATTACACTTTTGACTTTTTATATGACATTAAAACCTGCAGTCTTATAGGTCTGCCTCTTCAGTATACTGTATTGGCCTAAAGTTAGCGTTTTCTGCGTCACAAATGAAAATTTCTCATCTTGCTTTACTTCGTTTATAGGCCTAAACTAATTACGCCAACACTATAAACAAATAAACATGTTAATTTTGTGTTGCCTGAATAGCAATTTTTTACGTTTTTTATATTTTCACAGGCAAACGCGTTTTTTACGTTTATTATTTCTTTTTCCGCGTTTGCAACGCCTATGGCTAGCTCTCAGTATCTCCTATCCTTTTGATTTATATAACGCCATGCTTGCGTAAACAGGTCGCACATGTACGAGATAGCGAGGCAGTTATGGAACGCATAATCCGTCACAGAAAACGGACCGTTGCCCCTCCCCCTCCACCCCTTCCACCTCTCCAAAGCAGCCTGCACTCGACACGGTAGACTGAATCGGCGACGTGAAATCAATTCTCTTTGGTGTTTGACAGTTCAGCAACACGTCGATGCCACAGTAACGACGTTTCGATGTCATTTATGTCAACACATCCGACTGCCTATTGCCTGACACATAAAGCAATTCACCGGTCGCTATCAGGACCGTGCAAATGACCAACCGATGGCCATCTTAACCCCCGTTTAACTTCAAAATAGAAGAAAAGATATCTGAGACAGTTATTCTGTCAGTTGGCTGCCAACCGCAGTCACAGGCCATGATCTGTTGTGTGTCAAGTGATCGCATCTGGAGTTTGCTTTAGACGCGAAGACAAGACTCCAACTGAATTATTGGAGTCTAACAATTAACTTTACCAAATTCTGTAATAATTTTTAATTAGTTCCTATGACACACAATGAAGCTGTTGTAACTCGTGGTCAGTGAAATTGATAGGTTACAACGGTCGCTGCATGAACGCATTTCGAACGCATCTGCCTCTCACCATCTACCAAACGAAAGGAGGCTGGAATCAGTGGCGTCCTCCTCAGGGATCAGGCGAGGATCTACTGTATAGCTCAAAAGCAGCAGTCGTGATGCGACTGTCCAGCTGCTGTCAGGCCAATCTCTTGTTGTCAGCTGAAGAGACAGAACCGACGGTCACTGTCTCCATCGACGACGAAGCATCGCCGACTAGACTGCTGACCATTGGCGTAGCCACCGGGGGAGGGGACACGAGGAGGGCCGAGCCGCCCCCCTCTATTCTGGCTGGGACCGCCCGCGTGGGATTTGCGCAAAGACGCTGAGGAATATTTTGGCGGGAAAGGTGGTTTACACGATCGACGGAAATACGTAAATGTGTGAAGAGGAACACTTTGATGACGTTATCTTAGCTCGTCGAAGACCTAGAAGTGCCCCTCCCCCTATTCCGAAACCCTGGCTACGCCACTGCTGCTGTCGTCATCATCTCATGGCTTTGGTCTAATCGATTGAGGGGTGCTGTTGGGTGGAGAGGTGGGGAGGGGGTGATTGGCTAACTCCACTGATAAGCACATCCTGCGGCCCTTCACAGCATATTCTCTGGAGGAGACTCAACGCATGGTCGTGCTCTGACCCCGGTTCTTTCCACTGACGTCGCCGCTCTTTGTATCCAACGACCTTCGAAGCAGAGGAGCTCGACGAAGCAGGGACAAAGCAAGACACGTTCTATGATATCGATCGATCGAAACACAAAGCAGCAGCAGCAGCAGCAGCAGCAGCAGCAGCAGCAGTTGCACAGACACGACACACAGACGCGCACAGCGACAAAGAGGCAGACGAAGAGACGCACACACCAATGCATAGCGGCGGTCACCAAGCGATCAGAGAAAAGAAGGCACTTGCACCGAACTCTAACAAACAGCAGAGGAGGAGGAGGAGGAGGACAGAAAGCAGAATGACAGGAACAGAAGAAGAAGGAAGGAGGAGGAGGAGGAGGAGGAGGAGGAGGAGGAGGAGGAGGAAAGCAAAAGTCGATTTTATTTTCAAATGAAGCGATAAAAACATTGGAAAATTCTGAAAAGAGAATCAAAGCAACTGACAACTGATTCAGTCGCCCAAAAGCATTTATCTCGATCAATGCTCTCTCTCTCTCTCTCTCTCTCTCTCTCTCTCTCTCTCTCTCTATATATATATATATATATATATATATATATATATATTTCTACTTTCTACTTCTTCTAGACCACCAGACCAATGGATCTGGACCGAAGTCAATGCGAGGCAAAAGGCGAGCGGACACCCACCTGTTTAGATGATTCAATGTATTGTAGGCAGTTTTTTTATATTGGATTGTGCTCAATAAGTTCTCAACAAATGATCTGCCTATCCTTCCCCTCTCCTTTTACTATGGGAAAAAAGAGTGCGGTGCATATGGCAAGAGACTGGCCAGACAGCAGCCGACAATATAAATCTCATCCCATCTCCTAAGTCAGTGCCAAAGACATGTGCATGCATGGCGAGCTGATTCATTCAGAATGATTCAGCAAAAGCATCGATGGAAATGGACATGATGCTTCTGATGAATCACTTCAGTTGCTATTTCCATTTTGATGCGTCTGCTTTCTTCACTCTGTTGTCATTCGCCGTCAACTACAGTTGCCATGGTTATATAATCTTCTTAGAGTCTTCTTATAATATTACAATCTAATTGATCAATCGTAATTTCGAGCGGAATTAAAATGCTGCAGCGATTGAAGTGTCACCAACGTTTAAGCAAATATTCAAACCGGAAGTCGCTGTCAATCGGTGCAACTCCGTCGCTTCCTGTCTGTTTCTCGGTCGCCTTTTCCTTCTTCTTCTTTGTTGCCTTCAATTTCTTCCTCCCTTCCCCCTCTCCTCTCCTCTCCTCTCTTCCCTCTCTTCCCACTGTCTCTCTGCTTTCTTCTAATCGCGGGAGTTCTTCCTCTGACTTGTAATTTATTCTATCGATCTGACTCCGAAGGCAATGTGTAACTGTTGATGGCGGTTGCGGGGGTTTATTGCTGCTGTTGAGACATTCATTGTGCCTAATGAACCCGGGCAATCGCCGCGTTGTTAGACATCGCATTTGAATGTTAACGGCGTCATAAGCCATACACCGTAACTATTAAAATATCTCTGCCGAATGCGAGGCTATCGATCGAAAACGAGGCAACAGTCGGCCATCAATCCATTGTCTTCGAAGGAGAGAAACTCATTTCGATGACCCACAACAAAGGCAGTCAACCAAAGGCCACGAGGCCAGACAGACAGGCAAAGTGACAGCATAGGCGGATTTAGAGTTTAATATTTGGGTAGGCTAGCATGGGGGTCTGGGGTGCCATCCAGCACGTGACAGACCTGGTGTTGATGGAAAAATAATTTTTTTTGTTTTGGTGGGATTAGTTCAATTTAGTTGGATAGGCTTAAACCTACCCTAGCCTTTAATAAAATCCGCCTATGACTGACAGACTGACGTGCAAACAGACAGAATGAGACGCAGAATTGTGGATCTGTGAAAAATGCTGTGAGTTCCGTTGCCCTCGAATCCAGAATAAGATCGCAAAGACTCAGTCTCAGGTCTTTGCTCCAGAACGCAAGAGCTCTCTGGTCATTGTATAGGTCAACGTCAGGGCTTCTATGCATCTAACAAGTTTCGATGCAAAGAATCCATTCATTCTATAATTTACGTTCACAGCAAGGCATTCCACAGTTGTCAGTAATGCGTTGAACTGCTCTGCCAGGGTTCCTACGTAGGTACAGTGGATATCACCGCTAGCTGTAGCTGCTGTACATTGGATGGTGTCCTGTCTCAACTTGTTGAATTCGATCGGAGCCTTCCACAGCCGCGCATAAGTGGAATCCTCCTCAGCGAAGAGCTTCTGACTCGTTAATAGAAAGGAAGTGGAAGGGGAAACTGCGGAATGGGCTTCTGGGGGCTTCTGAATTAGTATTTCGATTCTCTAGAACTGAGAATCATAAATTAACTATTAATTATTTATTATACATCTAACGCTCTAAAAATGAAGAGAATTTTTTATCCACGTGAGTAGAAGTTTCATTCCATTTCTTTCCTTTTCCATTCCCAACAGACAAATCCACCACAACCACATCGTCATCGTCGTCATTATTATCATCATCATCATCATCATCATCATCATCATCATCATCATCATCATCATCATCATCATCATCATCATCATCACCTTGTATTATTATCATCGCAGTTGTCGTCGTCATAGTAAGTCTTCTTTGTCGCTTCATATTCCGTCGTAGGAGGCCTATATCGTTGTGGTTTTTGCCCAGACAAGACAGGAATTTCCGAGCGTCACGTGATTTGGCTGATCCTTTTGCTTCCTGCAAGTCATCGTCGCGACGAAATTATTGATCGCAAGACAACGTGGTCGCCTCTGTCCGTCCGTCTGCCTGTCTGTCTGTCTGTCTGTCCGTCTCATTGTCTTCACTGTGCAGAGAGCAGAGGCAGCTGCTGCTGCCGGCAAAGGCGCCAGCAGCAGCAGCAGCAGCAGCAGCAGCAGCCTGGTCGCCGTTCCAGGTGATTGTCGCAGAAGCAGCGAAGCAGAGAAGAAGTGGAGACAAGAGTCGCTCTTCCAGTCAGAGAAACACAACGGAACGAAACGCCCAGAGAGTCGCATCTTCATCTGACACCGACAGAGACAGAACACGCAAAGAAAATGTCGATCCTTTTGACAGCTTCTGCCAAGAAGAAATTCATGAAAAAACTCAAAGATAAACAGAGGTAGGAACCAACTTCACACTCTCAGAAATCTCTCTCTCTCTCTCTCTCTCTCGTTCTCTTCCTTTGCTAGTTCAGTCTAATAAGTGTGAGCGTTCTTCGTACATTAGCACGAAACTGATTATCCAGCATTGAATCGCTTTCGGATTCTGTCAGAGTTACATCAATTCTATCCCCCGTTAAGATTTCACTCCATCGCAGCCTCTCCCTTTCCCCTCCAACAATAGAATGGATGCCTAGAATAGTTTCTGAACATCCTAAGCACTTGTGTATTTATGAATTCTTCCCGATTTTAAGGATATCACCATCGGTTTAGTAGTTTCTGGCTATGGTGTATTAGAAACATTTCCCCCAAAGTCCTTCTACCTTGATGAGCCCGTGGTCTGGCGATGGAGTCGATTATTTGACGACTTCATAAAAGTCGGATATTCTTGAGTTTGTAAGTAACTCTCCGGCGTTCGCTGTAGACTCACAGCGACTGATTCAGCCTACAGTCATCTCTGCGCTGGCTTCTGCTATAGTGAATATTGCACATCGTGAGATTGCAGAGTAAAACTTAAATGTTCATTGAACGCTTCTCCAATTACACTCTTGTCTAAGATGGCAGCTGCATTGATCGTGTGCTAATAAATGAAATATATATCTCTGTTCCGTGGCACAATCATTAACTGCCTAAGCAATCAGCCGCAGTTGGGGAGGCAAGATAATTTTTGGCCAATTTTGGCAAATCTGTAAATTTTGGCGATTTTTTGCACATTTCACATTTATTTGTTTATTTAATACATTATATATAATTTCTTCATTTTCTTGGGGGGCCGTGCCCCCTGTCCCTCCCAAATGACGCCACTTCCGCAGAAATGTTTACTCAACTTTAGACGGATGTTGAAAATAGGCTGACTTCGTTGGGTAATGGCATCCGAAAGAGTTCGGCTCTTGTTAGAGCTTCTTCCGTCTTTGATGCACAAGAGACTCTTCGGTTGGATTACACTTCTTGGCATTGGCATCGAATGACTTAAGCCAAGCACTGAAGACGACGGCAATTATAAGAGTGCTTAGATTCAGTTCAGATAAACTTCGGTGTTCTCTGAAGCAGCGAGTCCCAGCCTCTCTTTTTAAAATCTACCTCCAAGCCAGCCGCTGACACACATCGCTCCGAATAGATTTTTTTACAGTTTTGCATTAAGTCATCTTTTGCAGAGGAATTTAAATAAAATTTTGGAAATCGCTTCACGTTTTCTCTTAAGAAAAAGTGCTGCAACCTTTTTTGCTTCTCAGTAATAGGGCCTAATTATTTTGAACTCCTTCCACGGACCTTTTTCACTAAAATTCCCTCTTGCTACTTATTGACCCTTACCCTTCCCACCAATCTTTAGATCATCTCTCTTTCTATTTTTCTATACGATGCTTAAAAAGAATTCTTATTTTCTTCGCGTACCCCTCTGCAACAGTTCGCGTGCCCTTAGGGGTACGCGTACCACCGGTTGGGACCCGCTGCCCTAAAGGCCTATTTTTGTTCTCTCTCTCTCTCCTCTCTCTCTCTCTCTCACTGTATAGACTTGCTACTTTCGGATTTCTCTATTGATGGCAATAATACTTATTTCCAGTGGCGACTCCACCGGGGGCAGGGGGGCCCGTGCCCCCTATTGAGTGCCTGGCCCCCCAGTGCCCCCCAGTTGGGACCCTATACTTAATGCTACATACATTAAACAACAAATGGTTGGCCCCCCATGATTAGAAGTTGCCACCCCAACGGCCCCCCCACTTGCCAAATCCTAGAGCCGCCACTGCTTATTTCCTACAGTGTGTGTGTGTGCACTGTGCAGTGTAGGCCTATGTCCATTAAAACTGGAGGTCTATTTTAGACTTTTTTTAATATACCAGTATGTATTGTTGCTGATCTTCTTGCAATGGGTCTCGGGGCAATTGTAATTATGCTCAGGTAACAACCATTATACGAAATGTGGATTATTACCTGAGGCTACCTGCGCAATCAAAACTCACGGTCCATTAACTGCGGTGTTTTTGCCATTGTCATGTACAATCGGAATGCATTTCGGAAGAGCATTAGAATCTCCGATCGCATTGGGAAACAGTTAATAATGATGTCATTGCATATAGTCTACCGTAGACCCGAATGACTAGGCCTTTATACGCCATTCGCCGATGAAAACAAACATTAACGTAGGAAAATGTCCATTTGAGGCTCGATGTGCATAACGCAAAAGCATTTCGACTATGCAGCGTTTATGCTTCCCTTTATTACGACGTCTGCTGCACGTGGATGATGGAAACAGAAGACCTATTCGCAGAGACAATTATTATGACACTCATTCTACAGAACACAATACAACACTCAACTGGTCATTAATCGAAGGTCAAGTCTGCACTCGAGCAGATCGGGTGCCATCAATTGGCTAAGAAGCGCAATGAAATTAGTGAGGAATGAAATTACATTCGTATTCTGACCGAAAACAGTTCCATCTTCTTCAATTGATATTTTATCGTCGTCATCATCATCATCATCATCATCATCATCATTATCATCATCATCATTATCATCATCATTATCATCATCATCATTATCATCATCATCATTATCATCATCATTATCATCATCATCATTATCATCATCATCATTATCATCATCATCATTATCATCATCATCATCATCATCATTATCATCATCATTATCATCATCATCATCATCATCATCATCTTCATCATCTTCATCATCATTATCATCATCATCATCATCATCATCATCATCATCATCACTCGCTCTGGTCTTCCTTTCTTGTTGGGGCTTTCCAGTCGGCCTACTTCCAGCATTTTAATATTCACACCAAATGTATACATAAATAACGTTTAACCCCTTAACTGGGGACCCCGGATATATCCGTTCATTTTACATTGAGTTACAGTTAAATACCCAGTTAAGGGGTTAAAAGACGATTTCGCGAGGAGCGTAGTTAGTTCTTCCAGTTGGATTCTTATTTATAGTTCCTCAGCACCTGTTATTTACCTGTTGGTGTTTCCTTGCAGAGGTAATTATCTTTCTTCACAGATCCAGAGAAGCTGTTTAGATTGGCTCTTGGAGGCACTTCAAGTGTCTATTGTCTGTTAGTCTTTAAGCCTTCGTCGTTGACATTGATTCAACTCGCACTTTGTCTCTTCGCTTCTCAACAAATCAATTTTCAGTG
>CM030872.1:10769312-10796812 GCA_018105865.1 Metaphire vulgaris | reverse complement strand
TTCTGTTAAATTGAAGCCTGAACTACCTTATGGTGACACTGAACTAGGAAATCCTATTGGCGATTTCATATGAGACATCAACTACTGATGATTAGAAATTCTATTTCAACCAGTGACTAGTTTTTAATATTTGATAATTATGACCATATTGCCAATTAATAGCACCATGATGCCACGCACATTTTTGTTTATGGTCCATAAATCCACCAGAATCACTCAAACAGCAACCTTGAATCAGACTGACAGCATTCTGGAATGACCTGGTCTTTTGCGGATGGATTTGAAGTACCATCGAGTAATACCCTTGAGAAATGGTGCTATAGAAGTGCATTATTATTATTATTATTATTATTATTACTATTCAATTCTGCTGTGATCTGATTTTGAATATGTTGAATTTAGATATTTAGTTGTAATATATTAATTGCAGGGTAGAAAGGACTGATGCCTTGTGTTATGTTTGTATGCTGTGATATGTTACATAATCCAACAGTGACTTGGGTATTTTATTGGCCAGTTGCAAATGTTTCATAATGAGTGATTGTGGCATTCTTATTTTGCTCTTGAGAAGGTGCAGTTCATGATCCATAATTCTGCTATTATTTGCCATAATATATGTGAGCATGGACTGGACTGGCAATAGAATCAACAGTTAGAATATTACAGGAAAGAGCTACATGAATAATAATGATCCATGATGTGCTTTATCTCAGAAAGAAACTGGACAAACAGGACATTTGAGTGTGTATCAGTTAAGTTAGATTGCTATTTTCCTCAGCACATGCCTGGATCAGCATATGTCTAAAGAGTGCTTAGTGGTTGTAGAGAAGTTGATTCCTATTAATGAAATTGAGCTTACGTTTGCTTAGTGTCTTAAGTTCTTGCATTGAAATATTTTAACTGTGTTTGCTGAACATTATACTCAAAGACAGATGTTGTTATTGCAGCTAAAAAGGTCTCAGGAACGGTGAAATGGTTCAATGTGAAGAATGGATATGGGTTTATTAACAGGTGTGTAAAGGACATATATAACAGAGGAATAATCAATATATTGATCAGTGAGAGTAAATCTTGTTGACACAAACAGTTTGTTCACTTAGTGGTGAAATCGTATAAAGTAAAACTTTTATTGTGTTTTGAATTACAATGTGAATGTCTTCGTTTGACAGAAATTGAGAAATGAAATTAGCTTTGTACTTGTTGTAATGCTGAGCTATGTTATGATACTGAGCTAAAGAGCCTACATACTGATTGACTCAGTAATTTTGGATGAAGGGAAAATAATGGCAGATTGTTATTGAATCAGTTGATGTTGATATTCCTGTAAGGTGTACAAACCTAATTATTTTTCATTCAGAGTAATCGTAGCATCATAAGTGCTTCTGTACGCTCATCCGTAAGAGGTGCCTTGTTACATTGCATTGATAGACTTTAGGTCATCAACAATCTGTTAGTAGCAATTGTAAATTGACTGCATTTGTAATTTTCATAAGAAGAATTTTAGCAATATGTAATGCTATAAGCCTGCCAGTAGTTTTGATGTTTTGTGAATACAGTCGTTGATGAGTTGATTGTAATGCAGAGATATTTGTTTTTATATTTTAGAGATGACAGCAAAGAAGATGTGTTTGTTCATCAGGTAAACACACGTCCAGTTGACATTCTTAACAATTCATTTGAACAGAAATCCTTAATACAATAAGAAATTAGGTAGTGTTTTGGTTCAGCAAAGGCATCATTGGTGATGATGATGAATGGCTGGATTATTTCGGTGCATTCTTATTTACATTTTGGCATCTGATCGTTATCCACTGTTCTATACTTATTGAAGCTTTTCCAATGATAACAGAAATTCAATAATAATTATACGAGAAGTGGGTTGACAGGTTCCTTCTATTATGATTCCATTAAAGTGATGGCGTATTGATAGAACAAGCAATCTCTTGAAGCCAATTGAAGTTTCTGTATTTACAAGAAAAAATAATGCAAAATTATGATTGAAGACATTACCAGATGTGAAGTTTGTTACTTAGTTATTATTATTAATAGTAGCAGGATAGGTTAGTAGTAGTAGCAGCAGTAGTAGTAATTGTACATAGCTGAAAGAGAGCTGTAATGCAATATTTTGAAAAGAGAAATTTGTTGATGTTGCTTATTTTGGGGTTTCCTCTCTAAAGGAATTGCACAATGATTTAGGTATCAGATGGAAATGAATGTTCTGTGTATCTAATGTGAGTTCAGGGAATATTTATGTATCTCCGGGTGTCTGTAGTTGTAGAGGCATGTTCTTCTCGATGTAATGGAGAATGTCCGTTATTTTGCATTTTTTTTTGACATTTTAGACGGCTATTGTAAAAAACAATCCGAATAAGTACCTGCGAAGTGTTGGAGATGGAGAGAAGGTAGAATTCGACGTCGTTGAGGGAGAGAAGGGTAACGAGGCCTGCAACGTGACCGGTCCAAATGGCCAGCCGGTCGTTGGCAGCAAGTACGCGGCCGACAGAACCCGACGCAGTTACCGTCCGTGGTACCCGAGGCGAGGCGGCCGACGTGGCCCTCCCTCAGGCCAGGTTTGTGCCAAGATTTGGGTGGAATTGATTTTGTGTTCTTAAATATTTGTTGCATTGTAATGATAATATGAGACGAATGATTAGTTTCTCATAATCTACGTGTGGTATTGTTGGTTGAAATGATGCCTTCTATCGTTAGTGCAAAGCTAGGTTGTTATGTAGATATGATTGCTTTAGAATATTGACACAGTCTCGGGAGCTTTTTAACCGATCAATCTTTACTATTAAACATTTTTGAGAACAGTTGTTCATAATGCCATGGTACTTAATGGTAAATGGTATGTCGTGCATTTAATGTCACTGAATTTATCATCTTAGTCTACCAAAGTAATACTTTTTCAATTGTTAATGTCAGTTATGTTAAAGGTTACGTGCTTTTATCATTCGATTTAATGTGAGAGTGAATGGGCTTCACTGTTGCCTTAACCTTTCAGCTATTCTTAAATCTATGATGATCTTTTATGTTCAACTGTCAACAGATATAATAAATGGGAATCTGAATTATATTGTCTTTTGTCCTGACTTGACATTTCATCAAAAGCCAGTTTAAACTGTGGTTGATATTGGCAGAGCAGGTAAAGTTCAGTAGGTACTGTTCACTTAGTACAAGAAGCAGGACAATATCTGAATAAAAGGGTTGTAGAGATATTATAGCTGAGTTTCTTTGCATCTGTCTTTAGACTTTTGGCCACAAATGTATTTCTTAAGTTATTGTATTGTATTGACTAATTGACTATTACCTATCATAGAAGTAATCAGAAAGAAAAGAATGAAATGGCCTGGAAACATACTCAGAAGGGAGAAGATCTAAAGGAAGACCGAAAAGAGGATGGGTGGACGGATTGGAAGAGGATCTGCACATGGCAGGGCTGAATCTCAATGGAAAAACTGACGGAAGACACCGAATGACTTTGGAAGAAATAACAAAGTACAGAGAACTTTGGAGAGATGTCATGGACACAACTGGATGACGAAAACCTGACCTGACCTGATTAACTATTTTAGTTTGATGTATGCTAAAATGAAACTGATTTTGCTTGTATGGTTTGTTAGAGGGAAGACATCAGAGATGAGAGAGACCAGGATGACCAAGAGGGTGGTGACGGTCGACCAAGAAGTCGTCGACCGTACTGGCGCCGTCGTAGCTTTGGCCAGCCACGTAGGCCTTATCATCGCGGTGGGCCGCCAAGGGCCCCTCGTTCACAGCCTTCGGACGACGACACTGCCGAGGGAGACGACGGAGGTCATCAGGGCAACGACCAGCGTGGACCTCCGTCTCGTGGATATCGACGATACTACAGAAGGTTCTATCGTCCTCGCAGATATCCAGACCAAGACCACGAGGACGAAAGCGGTGCTCAGGACGAGTCGTCCTCTACTCAAGAACGTCGTCTGACTTCTTCTCGGGGCCGCAGGGGTCGTGGAGGAATGCGTCGAGGAGTGCCGAGGAGTCAAGAGTCGTCGAGGCAGAACGGAGAGAGTCAGCAGAACGGCACTGCTGAGGGCAGACAGGTTGGCCGCTAGAGAAATAATGTTCTCAGTGTTTTGACGTCTTTGAATGCGTTCCAATGCATTTCATTTGCTGCTCTGTCTGGGCATTTCTTGGAGTTTTTCTATTAAAAGAATAATATCTTTTCAACAGAGAATGTTTGCAGTTGTTTTAAGAGTGTTGGGATGAAAGACATCTACAGACCATCTCCTGTGGAATGCTCCTGACTGCAGTATATGCAATCTAGTTTCTCGTGTTCCTGTCAGTTTACAGTAATCACTGTGTGGGAGTGCTTCTGAGTGATTCTTCAGAAGAGGCACTGTACAGATTACATGACAAAAGTTTTATTGAATTTTATGATATATTTAAATGATGTGTTTGATGTCATTTGTAGGAACCAAGTGACTCTACCAGAGATCAAAATCAAGCAGAGGAGGCTTCTGAGCAGAACTGAATTTGGCGGATTTTGAAGCCGTTGTCGTTGGCAAAGAATTGTCTCATCACAAACATTTTTAGTTTCTGAAACGAAATTCAGTGCTATTCTGATGGTTTTCCTTTGATGATGATGATGATGGCGTTTTACTTATGCGATTTTCTTTATCTGCCTTTGCCATCGAGTTTGTTCTTTGGTTACATTATTATCATGCCTGAGATCCTATTAGCGTTAAGTTTGTCGTCTTCTACGACTTCAACCATCGTTTCTTTCTAATAGTGTTTACACAATCAGTTGGGGTATTAACGGTTGGTACATGTCCTTAATAGCAGAATTGAGAATTGCCTTGTAGCTGTGAGGAGACTTGGAAAGCGTTGTGTCTGCCCAGCGTAAGCGTGCATATCTTAAAATCGAGATGTCGCAGTGTCTTGGGGAGTTATCTTTTAGATCTGGTGATTATACAGAGAAGCAGTGTGCTACATGCAGTTACATGTAATAGGTTTTTGTAAGTCCCATTCTAATTGTTGGAAGTTACACATCGGATTACATCGCATTTCGGAAAGCACAATCCAAAAATTGTAACAAAGCAGCAATAAACAATTGTAAAACAGTGTTTTTTTTTATTTATTTATTACATGTAATTGTCTTCTGGTCTTTGAGTTTTAATGGGTTTCTCGAGTGGGGAAAGGTCTGAAACCTGTGGGTAACATCATGAAAATAGGGTACAGCTGTACAGTGTACTTGGGGGTTTAGATTTTGCACGCCAGAGACGTCATTGGGAGGGGTTAGACAGACATCCAAAGGGATTGTGGGATTTAGAAACAGCACCTTTATTCTATCTTTATTCTTTAGGTAGATCTGTGCGGCAGCGGATGAGTCCCCTTTTCTTACCTTTATATCATAATGTTTCTCGTGGAAAGGAGGAAAGTGTCCCTTCTTTATTCGTGGTATAAATGTGTATCAAAAGAGTACAGTGGTTCTAATCAGGGTGCGGTTTGTGACCTGGCTTGGGGGACAGTGGCGTATTTACCATTGGGCCATGCCCCCCTTTGGTCTAGGCCTAGCCTGTCCCCAGACCCCCATTACCAAAATTCTAAATACGCCACTGAATATAGACACATTAACAAGGTGGAAAGTGACGGATTTTTCTAGTCCACTGACATCACTGCAAAGCGTTTGAGGGTTCTAAATAGAAATTTGGGTGAAACATCGACATGAATTTTTGGGTCGCCCGAAAAATTTTCATGGATTTCGCCCGAAAAATTTTCATGGTATATTTCAATGGATTTTTTCCGAAATTTGAGCGAAAATTTGTGGTGTCGTAGGGCCTTCATATTTGCACCAATTGAAGCCCAGTCGATGCCTACAAGGAATCTGGACCCGCATTTTGGATATCTATCAGGTGTCTGATTGTTTTAAAGGGTTAAAAATCTATACAAAGTATAGCCACAATTACTATATTTTGCAATATAGACACATTAATAGGGCGGAAAGTGACGGATTTTTCTAGTCCACTGACATCACTGCAAGGCGTTTGAGGGTTCTAAAGAGAAATTTGGATGAAATATCGACACGACTTTTGGGTCGCCCGAAAATTTTCATGGACTATAGTCCACGGATTTTTTCCGAAATTTGAGCGAAAATTTGTGGTGTCGTAGGGCCTTCATATTTGCACCGATTGAAGCCCAGTCGATGCCTTCAAGGAATCTGGACCCGCATTTTGGATATCTATCAGGTGTCTGATTGTTTTAAAGGTTTTAAAAATCTTTACAATGTATACCCTCCATTACCCTCCAATATAGATTAGTGGCGTATTTACCATTGGGCCATTTATGGTCTTTGGTCTTGGGGAGCCTGTCCCCAGACCCCATTTGTCGCCATGGGTTGGCCCCCTTACCAAAATTCTAAAACGCCACTGTTGGGGAGATGGTGGAAATGTAGTGGTGGTGGATGTAGCGTAGGGGGAGATTTCCCCTACAAATCGCGCCCTGGTTCTAATAGGCTACAACCTATGCAATTCTCGTTTACTGTTTCAACGGTCACTCCCACCTCATCCAAAACTGTTCCATTTGTCCACAACTCTTGCACTAATTTTTTTCTTTCTTGGACCCACCCTCTGCTTAAACAATTTGCATTTGTTGCCCCTTGTGCCACAAATGCAAGTTAGGATGAATCATTTCTACTTCGTTTCAAATTCGACATTATTAATCATTTCTCAACCGACTGCTCATCTTCAGGGCATGATAAGGAGATGATGCAATTACATCGGGATAAGAGTCAGGGTCCGAGCTAGGATGGCCTGTCTAACCGTGTTCGATTCCAGTGGCGTATTTACCATTGGGCCATTTGGGCCATGGCCCCCTTTGGTCCTTGGCCTAGCCTGTCCTCAGACCCTGACAAGCAAAAAAAGGTCGTCAACTTTTTTCCAAAGTTGTAACTTGTCAGGCGTTGAAAGTGTCTTGCCCTCCCTGAAAAACAGTGAAATGACGTCTCTGGCTGGCCCCCTTACCAAAATTCTAAATACGCCACTGTTCGATTCCCTCTACTTTTGGGGATTTATTTAAAGTGCCATCTATTGGTTGGCCTGCCTCTGGCAGAGTGTCTTGAGCTACAGAAAATTGTTATTATTTGTCTATTTGATATTTCTTTAGACCTATTTTAATAGACTCCGTTATAAATAAATATCACCTAATTTGTGATTATATTATCAAGCCCGTTTTTGCATTGTCCTTAAACGACGTTGGTTTAAAGAGGAAGAGAGAAAAGAATGGGGAAGTAACGAACTGAGACAAATGCGCAAATAGTCAAAGCGTTCAATCGTCCGAGTTGTCTGTTCTCGAATCTTGAAGCTTGCTCTTCATTCGGTTCCAATAGAAGAACTGCTTAGAGATGTTGGAACAGGCGATGACTGTCTCGTCCGCTGTCATCCGAGGAGATGATCTTCATCGGATCGGAAAGTCTTCGACGGAAATCATCGTCAGCAGCCAACGAGTTTCCGTGCTCCTTCGGCGCCCACCTGGCTCCTCCCTCCTCCTCCTCCTCCTCCTCCTCCTCCTCCTCCTCCTCCTCCTCTTTCGGCCGATGGAAGAGCCGCTCCCAACTGCAAGAGAAGACCCCGAAGGACATTGCCCTGCAAGTCCTCTGAAGATTAAAAACAGCAAAACACCGAATCATCATCATCATCATCATCATCATCATCATCATCATCATCATCATCATCATCATCATCATCATCATCATCATCATCATCATCATCATCATCATCATCATCATCATCATTGAAACCGCCTCGACTTTTTCGAAAATCGAAATATCAAAATATAATCTCATTTTACCAGTGGCGTCGTCAGAAGTTTTTGGTTGGGGGAGGCGGCCAAATGGGGCTGACTTGTCAGATTCCTTACCCACCCCTCCACAAAAAACTCACCGGCCTTGCGCTAATCTGGTAGGTGGTCTAGGGCAGGTTGGGGGGGAGAGTTTCCTCCATTTGCCCCCGTGGCGACGCTAATGATTCCGAAATATGTGCATTTGAACGCGGTGAGCATTTGAACGCGGAGGGCATTTGAACGCGGAGGACATTTGAACGCGGTGAGCATTTGAACGCGGTGAGCATTTGAACGCGGTGAGCATTTGAACGCGGTGAGCATTTGAACGCGGAGGGCATTTGGACGCGGTGAGCATTTGGACGCGTCGTTTTTGGTTGGGGGTGGGCAAAAGGGGGCTGGCGTGTCAGATTCCTTTCCCGCCTTTCCCACGTCAAATCCGAGCGAAATATTAAAATTAATTGTCGGTCAAATTTCGAGAAAGAAAAAAAGCTCATCTCTAGTTAGTTTGACTAGACTTCTACCCAAGAATAGGGTTTCACAGGTAAAAAAAGGTAAGTTCGCCGCTGGTCCTGCCTCCTAATTTCAGGACCTTGGGTACGCCACTGACCAGAGCATTATGTCATGACAGGAAACAGAATCCGAACGAATGTTACAAATGCCATTTTTCTGCACAATTCTAAGTGAGAAACGCCAAAAGACGCTATTCATACGATTGCAGACAGATCTGAACCCTTTGCACTAAGATTACCTCCATAGACCTCGAATGTATTATTTATGCCTACCTCTTTTTCCATAGAAATTAGCCTGTGTGTTAATGAACGCCAGCGTAAGGCAAACGACGAGAGATCGAATTCTTCTCATGACTAAATCCTCGCCAAAGTCAATCAGCAATAGGCAGTGGACTCCGGCAAGCCCCGTCTATTTAAGACAGACAACCTGCAGCCACAGTCTCAGGCGGCCTTCTGCGTGGTTGGAAGGCAGCGAACGAAGGGGCAGAGAATGGAACGAGAAACAAGAGCAGATGCACAGAATAGGAGAAGATAGGAGAAGAGACAGTATAAGAGAATAGCAGGATTGAAATGGCTGTGGAGAGAAAGAAATAAAGGTCTCTGGCTGGATCTTTGTCAGCAGCATTGTGCTTCGTGAAATAGACCTAATAACGGAGTTGACGCTGAGCTTGGTTTTCAGCGCAAAGCAACCGAAGAGACAGACAATGAAACGGCCTTTGAAGTCAATCGCCGACAGTGGCGGCTCCAGGATTTGGCAAGTCACAAGTGGGGGGGAGGCGTTGGTATGGCTAATTCTAAGAATGGAGCAGCCACTTGTTGATAGGTATATAGTAGTAAGCATAGGATCCCAACGGGGGCACTGGTGGGTCAGGCATTCAATAGGGGCACGGGGTCCCCCGCACCCCACGTGGGGCCGCCATTGATCGCCGAGGAGATAGATGAACCAACGAAGGCGCTATATCAATGCAGGAATGTCGCTTCCATTCTGTCTGCGTGGCTTTCGACGCTCACTGCTTTCCAAATATTACACGACCACTCATCAGACGCTGACCAGGGGCGTAGCCAGGAATTTAATTTGGAGGGGATATAATGTGATTGGGGTATAAATCTTTAAAAAAACATTGAAAATTTTAAAGTCTGATTTTGAAATGTTTAATATATATATTATATATATATATATATACCGATATATATACCCTCCCCGTCGCTACGCCCCTGGCGCTGACCTCAATCATTATTATAAAATTATTATATTAAATAACATGTTATAACAGAAAATTAAAATCTAGACAGAATGAAATAGGCCAAAATGAAAATGCAAATAAACTCATCAGAAACATTAAAATGATACATTGCTACTAAGTAACTGTCTGCAGCGGAGTAAGAAATAGTCAGGTCGGTCGTTTTAATCGATCTCCTGTCGTCTATATGATACAGCAGTCCATGCAAAGTACTTCATACTTTACACACGATGGTCGTCATTGTATATATACATTTAGCTTCGTCTATTCGTCTGGAGTTTTAATAACAGAAACAGAGAACGCAGTTCTTTTAAAGAAACGATCAGGCGTCATTGCCGAGAGCCGATAGATAGTCCGTCATCGAAGCACGAATCTTATAGATAGACTTTTACGCCAGAGTGAAATTTATTGCTGAAGTCGAGCGAGTAATTCGGTCATGAAATGGGAAGCTTTTTATCTCAAGGAGACCCATTCCGCCCATCTTTTCATCCTTTCCACCTCTCCTCCTCCCCCTCTGTACAAACAGAAATCGCAGCGCCTAGATGTCGTAAGAGCCCGACGGCGGACTTTGTCTATCGTTGAATAATTGATTTTATCGGAGGAGGTTTTGGTCGTCGGAAGAGAAACGTCGAGTGTAGGAAGAGAGCATCGAATAGCAATTTGCCCCTCAGCCGCTGAATGCACGCTGTCTCTGTGCAGATGCATCGGCGAGGCTTACGCGACTTTCTCTCTCTCTCTCTCTCGAAGTCTCGTCGAGGAGGACGTGGTGGCAGGAACTGTCTTCGGTCGAGAGTATAAATGTTCGTCTGAATAAATCAGAAGACCCGTTTCATGCCCGAATATCGCAGTTGAACGAATGTTCTTGGCCATGCAATGGGGTTGAGAACATTGTTGAAAATGGAAAATGTCTCCTGGGAGGTGTCCACACGATTGATGTCTTAATGCCTTCTCTAAGTTCGCTATTAGTTCGAGACAGATGAGTGGAGGGGTGGAGATGGCGACTTCTCTCTCTCTCTCTCTCTCTCTCTCTCTCTCTCTCCTGAAATAATTGTCTTGGAAAAGAAGTTTCGCTCTGCGTAGAATAATTATCTCAAGAGGTTGTTTGTTTGAATATTGCTATATTTTCGAAAACATTAATTTCTGAGCATAAGATTGAGTTTACTGTTTTCTGGTTGCATTGAGAACAATTGACGCTTTTCATTTATCTGGTTTGACTTTGCTGAGAAATATCAGTGCTTAAGAGTTTGCACTGAACAGCAGTGGAAAGAACATATTGCATTTAATACGATTGCCGGTGAGTTCTTTTGATAATATTATTCGTACAGTTGTTCTTAATCGCATCTTAATAATTAGCCTATAGAGTTTTTCTATTCGTTCGACTTAACGCCTAATTCGTTCACACATTGAACCGAAGAATCTCGTTGACGCCAAAACAGTTCGTGTCTTCTTCTGTTTCTCTTTATGGCAACGGTCTTCCACGACTGAACCTGAACTCTACAGATCCAGTATGTAAGACTTCGAACGTTTGACTTTTGCTGTTTCATCGATCAAATATTGGTTCAATGGCATTTGAAGCAATTAAAATGAATGAAGATGTTTAACGTCGACTGTCTCTCAATCCGGTTTTTCGTTCCCGGATCTGGCGGACAGACAACAGAGAACGATCGAGGCACGTCTTCAGCGAAATGTTAAAAGACAGCGATGATAGAAAAAGAACAACAAACAGAACAAGAGAGAAACAAGTAAAGGAAATGAGAGAGAGAGAGAGAGAGAGAGAGAGAGAGAGAGAGAGAGAGAGAGAGAGAGAGAGAGAGAGAGAGAGAGAGAGAGAGAGAGAGAGAGAGAGACCAAAGGGAAATTACGTGAATGGTGGAATGAATGCAAAGAGAGAAATTGAGAAATTATTGCAAAGTCAGAAATTAATGTGTGTATATTGCCTGTATGTATGTATATATATATATATATATATATATATATATATATATATATATATATGTATCCATCCTGGTTAAGCCCATTCTCCTTCGCCGCATATAGAGTGTGCTGGCCTCTCCTGTCATGTGGGTCTTCCTAATTGTTGCCATTAGCTGCAGTGCAGGATATAACATTCGCAGCAAAAAATTCGAATTTTTAGAGCGTTCACTTCAAGTGCCTCACTTCCTTCGAGTGTTCAGTGAAGTTCTTTGAACGGGCCTATCATCATCATCATCATCGTCGTCGTCGTCATCAGCCTATCACTAGGCCCTTTGAAATAGGCCTACAGCCTCTTGACATTAAGCGCACCTGTATTCTGACAGTTAGTCTCAGCTTCAACTGGGAAGTTGACAGCCGTTATATAAATATTAATCTCAATAGATTAATCTTAATAGATTTGATTAGGCCTATTTGATTTTGTCCAATTTTATTTAAGCAACTTGGCAAACATGTAATAATAATAATAATAATAATAATAATAATAATAATAATAATAATAATAATAATAATAATAATAATAATAATAATAATAATAAGGAGGTTTAAAGTGGTTCAGTAGGGACTGCCCTGTGTGAGAACCACTGTACTGTATCATTATACTAACAGAAACTCAACCAAACAGGAGATTGTTCTGATCACCATTTAGTATTGAATGCTATGTTAATGAAATACTTGAAATGACTAATTAAAATAGCTTCTTATGAGCCTAGATTAGCAAGCGTTGAATATCTTCTCGCTGATCCTTTTAAAGTTTTGTCAGATGAAAGAGAAGTCTCTTATGCAGATCTCTCGATTTCCGTTTGCACAACTTCTGAATATTGAGTTGTCAATGCTGTGGCAACGTAGAAGATGGCGTCTAGCCGAGCAACAGAGGTTGCAGGTGCGTGGCGTCTATCGAACGATCGAATGTTTACCATTCGGGAATATTCGCTCCGCGGCCGAGACTGGCGGGCGACGATCAGGGTCATCATCAGCATCATCAGCAGCAGCAGCAGCAGCAGCAGCAGCAGCAGCATCGGTTGAGTCTCCGTCGCATCCGTACGAATAGCACAACAGATACTGGCGCCTTAGATCGACTCAGTACCTGAAGTAATACTCATACATGGCGACCAGCAGCAGCAGGACAGAACCAGAAGCCGATACCAGAGACGGTGAAGACAGTCGACGTGTCCTGGAGACAAACAACGCAAAAATAGAGAAAGACAAGAGTCTTTAGACGAGCAGAACATCACACATCGAAACATTTCATTTCCAAAAGAAGATCAAAGAAGCAGAAAGACTGACCGCATACTCGCCATGTATAGACTGTTCCGCTGCATTCGGAGTGTTGCCTCATCGGTGCTCTGTCTCTGTCTTCGCATGATGTCACCGTTACAACGCCACTGAATATGTAGTGACTGCTCAGTCGTCTCCTCCCACCGAACAGTCCAAAGTCCGGCAGAGACTCCCCCTGAGAGAAACCACTCGACAGAGCGGCCACCTACCGACGATCTTCAACCTGAAGAGGCTTATCATTTCGATCCTTATCGTCGGCGCCGTTCTCCGCCAGGGCCTTACACGCCTTCGCCTCAGGCGACTCGGTAGGCCGTCAAGGTGTGCAGAGGGCGTTACAGCGATCGATGGCTTCCAGTCGCTTGGCCGATGCGCGAAATTAAAGTGAAATAAAGCGAAGCAAAAAAGTTTACCTGTCAGCAACAAACAGTATATCTATAGACGACGTTTTCCTTTGAATGATCTTGTTAGGCCTATACTTAACTTATCAGGACGAGGAAAATACTTACTTGTGAAGTGAAAGAAGAAGAAGAAGAAGAAGAAGAAGAAGAATAAGAAGAAGAAGAAAGATTCACAGAGAGATGATATTTTGTAGATGTGATGGGAGACAGATACCTCGTAACTAAAACATTCCAATCAGTTCAGTTTTTACTCACCAGAGCAAACTAATGGCACCCAACAGTCCCCAAATCTCTTGCTATACCCCCCCGTAATTTCAATCCATTCAGCGCCTCTAGCGCCAAACGAAACCAATTGGCGCTGGCTGTCGAAACCCCTTCCCACCAGGGGCGGCGCTAGGGGGTGGGTCCGCGGGTCCGCGGGTCCGGACCCACCCAGCCTCGGACAGGGGCACCCGAGCAAGTCGTGCAAATCCGCAGAGAAATTTTGATTGGGGGTGAGGAGGAGTAGTCTGAGCCGGGTTCTGGTTGTGTAGATTGCATTGGACCCACCCAGCCAAAAAAACCCAGCGCCGCCTCTGCTTTCCATCCTTTCCACCCTCTGCTTTTCACAGACTTAGCTTACTACCTCCATTCCTGTTCATCGGTATTTTTCTCCCAACTTAAAAATATTCGACGAAAACTAATTCGAAGTCATTTCTATTCAGACGAAGGAACGATTCCCAGATATTTAGAAACAAGGTTTGGAATTTCAGATGTCCATGCATATGCATTATGCATGATGACTGGAAAATGTTTCTGTCTATTTCGTTTATAGATGTCGTATCGAATAAACCGATTGAATGTCATCATGCAAACAGGTTATTATTATTATTATTATTATTATTATTATTATTATTATTATTATTATTATTATTATTATTAAGAGCATTTCTGGAGTGCAAATATACACAAAGTAGGAAATGCGCTAATGTCAGTTGCGAACTGGATGATACAATGATGCATTCAGTTGTTTTTCTAAAAGAGAACAGTGTTGTGCGGCAAACGAAACACTCCGAAGACGTCTTGAAGGTCAAAGGGAAAGGAAATATTCAACCGGATTAAACGAAAGATTTATGACCGGGTTTCCATTAATTGAGAAAATGTTTGCAATTTCAACTGAGTAAAGATCCCGAGTTCGAACAGCCGTCAGCTCAGAGCATTCGAACTGACAGCAACACCTGCTTCGTCAAAATCTATTTCTCACTTTCTGTCGACAATTCCTTGAACCCCCCCCCCACCGAATGCTCTACCCGTTCTACCTATCCGCCCCCTCCTATGGTTTTCGGTCTGACGGTCGTTACAAGATGTCGCTAACTGCATAACTTTGTTTGTACAGAAGTCGTTATCTTATCGGGCAAACATCCTCTCACCTCTGCCTCAACAGAGAGAGATCGCCCAACTTCTTCTTCTTCTTCTTCTTCTTCTTCTTCTTCTTCTTCTTCTTCTTCTTCTTCTGCGGTTTAGCTTCAGTTGTGAAACCTCATTAGAGACCAAATGTAACAGTCCTAGGTGGCAATCCCGTGTCACCCCGAGTTCCAGAGCAAGGAAAGCTTCGCTGGAAATGTATTACTAGCAAGCGGAGTGACAGTAGAGGCGCAATCATCAACGTCCGGCTTTTATGACACGACATATTTCGTGATCCCAACATGACACCGTTGCCAAGCAACAGAGTCACGATGACGAAATCCGTTTCAGAAGTGACGTAGCAGCTCTTGGTTGTCTTTGGATGTTTTTTTTATTTCTGTCTGTGTCATTGTGGCTTCTGTTTCTAAATTCATTCTGTCAACACTTGAGCCTCGTTTTGACGAGATGCGCGTACACTTCCTCCTCCTCATCCCCTCCTCCCTTCCCTGTTTACATTATCGGGTGAAAACTTCTTTCGCTTTCCCAAACTTTGTCATATAATGAGAGATCCTTCAAAAGGCATTTAGCTTTTACGGACGCTGCAAGATTAGCCTGCGACAACCCACCCTCCCTCCCTCCCTCCCACACATACACACGCACTCACGACCCAACACACAGTGAAACTGTAACAGAAACAGTAAATACGGCGGTTGTTCTAACACGCTGACAGCCTCTACGCACAGTTGAAGCTCATATTGTTAGCAATTACAGGAACCCGAGACGACAATGAAGCTGCTGTGTTTGAAATTCTAAGCGCAGTTTTTACAAAACAATGGCAAAATTAGACAAACACACAGAATCTGACGTTAAAACAATTGCATTTTCAAAGTGTCTGACGTCATCTAGCACTTCACTGTTGACACTCACTGCCCACGGAAGACGGAAAAAAAGTCACGCAGCGAATTGCGGAAGAACGAAGCAAACCAGTCGAACGCTTAAGAAGAAATTCTAATCGAAGCAGCGACAATAGCTGTGTCTTTTTTCTCTTGATCTTTGGTTTCTGCGAAGAGAATTCCAAAAAGCAACAATCAAGTCGTCCACTGTATTTATGACGAAATCAACTTTCGTCTTCTGACGAAAGCACTTCCCACAGTATAAACGCATTTGACTAGGTACAGGCGGAAGCGGAAAGAGAAGATGCCTTCGCAGCAGCAGCAGCAGCCTCAGGTGCACTTGGAAACGACTGTTCCAGGTGAGCGCCGCGTATGCCGTGCCATCGGCGGTGTGAAGCCAGATTGGCGGGGCACTGGAAGACCTTGTTGCATTCGGGACAGCGATGGACGACCTTGACGATGCACGAGCAGTTGTGATTGGCCAGATCGAACGCGTCGTCGTATTGGTTTCCGCACAGCATGCACTTGTATTCGCCGATCTTGTTCTCTATTCTTTGCAGCTGAGCAACCGCTTCCGGAGTCGCGTGAACTTCCGGTATTCGTCCTCGACCTTCGCCGCCGCCGCCGCCGCCGTCGTCGTCGTCATCTTCGACGGTCACGTGATGACGCTTTTTCGTTACCTTTTCCCCTGAAAACGAATTGCCGTAGAGGCGCAGGTGTCTAGGTGCTACGTCCCACCTGGCACCGTAGTTCTTCAGGTGATTCTCCTGACTCAGCAGCAGCGGCAGTCTTCTCCTTCTGTTCATCTCTTCCAGAAGACGGACGTCTGTCTCTGACGTCACCGCGGCGTGAACTTTGACCTCCTCGTCGTCGTCATCGTCGTCGTCGATTGCGATGGGATAATATCTCCTGCTGAGGAGAGACGAAACCGCCGCCGTCGCCGCCGTCGTCGTGTTCTTCCGACCGAGTGGACCGCTGACGCTCAGGTCAAGCGGAGTGTCAATGGGTGTCTCGTGGCATGGCTGCTGCTGCTGCTGCTGCTGCTGCTGCTGCCTGTCGGCCATCGACCGAACTGTCGGCCAGTCGATCCCCAGTCGCAGCTCAGAGTCACTGTCCTCCGACGGAGGACTCATCGAGCGACCGGAGTCCGACGTCAGCGACGCCGCTCCGGACGACCCTCTGCCCTGGTGGAGGACGCCTCCGTTATGTAGCGCCTTTTCCTCCGATTCCTCCTTCTTGTAGTCGTTCATTGGATGGCGTCTCTTGCTGCTCCCGATCCACTTTGGCATCTTCGTCTGATCCTAAACGTCCATGCATTGAATTAGCAGAGGACAGCGTGCATGCAGGGCCAGCTACAGTGCACGAGAAAGTGAAAGTCTGAGAGTGAAAGGAGTGTCATTATACAGGGACTGCAGATTAATTATTACAGTCAACGGGCTTTCTGGAAAAGCAACGCTTTCTGAGGATCGTCATAACTGCCCCCAGATAAGTGCTTAACAGAAGGATGTTTAAATTTTTTAGATGGAAAACAAAAATAATTTGTAAAATCAGTAAAATAAAAGAAAAATTAAATTGCATGTTTAAACTTTGCATCTTTGCTCATTTTTATATGTTATATTCTTATCTAATTCTCAATTTACTAAAGGCGCCTATTAAAAATGTATGTGTGTTTATAATTAATAAACATGTAATGAGGTATTTTCATTTTGCATTTCTGCCTCTCTGCATGCATGTCATAGAGAGAGAGAGAGAGAGAGAGAGAGAGAGAGAGAGAGAGAGAGAGAGAGAGAGAGAGAGAGAGAGAGAGAGAGAGAGAGAGAGAGAAACCTTTGATTCCTAATTTGCGAAACGCGAACATTGTTTTTGTAGCGATCAGTAACGACAGTAAAAGTGCAGTGATGGCAAAATGTCCAGCGATGAATTCAGTGCCTGAGTGCGTGATGAAATGTGCCTGCAGAGTGTCAGTCATAGAGCTCTGGTGTAATTTCTGTGCTCTGTTACGATAGAAACGAGTTCTGTTTGAAGGACAAAAGACAATTGGGGATTGTCTAAAACGAAGAGAACGCGGAGGCAGATGTGCTCTGAAGACGCGACAACCTCCCATCTTCTGATTCCATTCATATTTAGCTATTCTCTCCCCATCATCATCATCATCATCATCATCATCATCATCATCATCATCGTCGTCGTCATCCTTTTCTGCAATTCTAAATGTTCAATGTATCGCTCTGAAAGTCGTTTAAACTTATGAGTGAGGAGTGATTTTGCATCGAAAGGAAACTGCGGCGAGTCCGTTCTTCTGTCTATCGACTCACCGTCGAAGTTGGTTTCGCTGACGATCGGAAGAATCTTGCGTAGAACCCGGAACAAGAACGCGCCTATTAAGCGACAAAGATCGATTCGAAGCAGACGACAGACTCTCTTGCGGTGGAAGGTCTTCTTCAGTCTGACTGTCGAATGATGAAGCCACAGCCCGTTGACTAATGAGGCGGCAATTAAAATAGGGATACGGGTGAAGGGAAGTGCTGGACATCGCAGCAGCAGCAGCGGCGGCGGCAGCAGCGGCGGCAGCAGCAGCAGCAGCAGCGGGCTCTCTGCTGTGCTGATATTGTCAGAGAATGACAGGAGGCAAATGTGCAACTCACCACTGGTTGACTTAAAAGAAAACTAAGTCATCCCGACTGCAGCAGCATCCGCAACCACGTTCAGCCGATAAGACCTCGAGCATCCTCCGCTGCTGCTGCTGCTGCTGCTGCGGCTGCTGCTGCTGAGCACCGTAGCTGTCAAGCTCACACTCGTAACATTCACTCTTCCTTAACAGCAATAAAATAATATAATATCAATATTAGACAATGAATGAACGCCGTCAGTAATAATAATGCCTAAAAATAGACAGCCTTCTCTAAGTTTTATTACACTGTTCATTGGTGTGCACAAACTTTTCAACCCTCTAATAGGCCTACTACGTGTGTGTGTGTGTGTGTGTGTGTGCGGGTGAAAAATGTGCATATAATATATGCGAGCATTTTCTGCAATATAATACATAATAATGTACTGTATATAGCCTATGATGAGATATGTCGTGAAAGAAGACAATGCTTGAGTTTGGATCTATAATGTGATCGTTATACTCTTCGAATAACACAGAATCCAAACGACTTTCCTGTGAAGCATTGGCTTTCTTGGTGTCCATACTGAGCATCCAGTCTCATCCGTGATAAGTCTTGTAATCGTTTGGTAAACAAGGACCTTGGAAAGTCTGAGGCAATTTGTATAAATGTACTCTGCAGAAGCAGCTTCCGTATTCAATGCGATTAAAGTTTTAAACCAATTAGCAACCGAACATTCCGTCAGAATACAGAGAACAATGATAATGCAAAAGAGACTCAGAGCAGAATCACATCACAATGTTGAATCTGCGTCTTAAAGAACAGATCAGTTAAATCTTAGATTAAAATACAGATTCACTTTCGTCGATTACTCTTTACAGTCCTCTCTCTTTTCTCTTTCTCACATTCTCACTCTCCCTCACACACACTCTCACACACACTCTCACACTCTCTCTCTCTCCTGTTATTCAAATAGACTCCCTTCAATTTGCCCGTGTCGTCCATGGAACAGCTTTCCCGTTGTGAGAAGGAAAACTGATCTACTCTTAGGAGAAACAGGAGAAGAATGTTGCGTTTCCTGTACGCTCAGCATACGGCCACCATAGGGCCTAGGCCACATCATGTCTCACGACGGGAAGGGACAACTGAACGAGCTATATAGACAATAGAAATGTAGATTCGCAGAGAAAGAGATGAATGAAAGTCACGTGCGTATATATATATATATATATATATATATATATATATATATATATATAGACTGTTAATGTGAATGGAAGTGGAACCAGAGGAATCAGTCACAAGACACAGTATAGGTTTAGATTAGATTAGAAAGAACGAATGAAGATGAAGAGATGCGTATAAACAAAGAGGCTGACAGAATGTTGAGTCTTTATCCTCTAAGGAGCCTCTATAGGCCTATATGGATGTAACGGCGTGAGAAAAGAAGTCCGTTGCAGTTGAGATCTAATCAGTCCATTTTGCCCACAGCTAATTTTATTTGCCACTATAAAGTATAAACAAACACGCTAAACAATTAAAAAAGATAAGCCTGAACATGGGCATTGCAATGTACAGAACGTACACATACATGCATACGCAGGAACCCGGATGATGTGAAACTGTGTTTCCCTTTTAGTCGTAAAAGTAGATGTCAAAATATTGAAAGCAATTAGCGTGTACGGCCACTGTGCGTGTTTCCGTTGGTCGGTGTGTCTGTACGTTCGGCTGTCGGCCGAAATTTTACAATATTCGACGATTTGACGCATCGACTTAATTGGTGAAGAAGACAATGGTCCAATGTTTCCTCATAAGCACAGGTCCTATACTTGGGTGCGAGCATAGAGAGAGCTGCTTATTCCCAGTTTATACTATAGAGTTTGTATATACATGTATAGGACATCTCAGCAGTGCATGGTTATGCATTGTGTGTCAGTCAGTTGGATAAGTGCAGAGGGATAAGATTGCTGTTGATACTGATAGAGGAAAAGTGGATGAGTGCAAGTGAGGTCAATTAACAGTGGCAATCGATTGGAGTGCTATGTTCACAGAATACAGTGCAGGAGAATCCGCTGAGCAAATGTGTTCTTCTGTCAGATGAAAGACTTCGTTAATAAAAACCCATTCTCTGGTCTTAGAATCTTAGATGCTGCATCTTCCAGTAGCAGTAATAAAATAGGCCTAATATATATATATATATATATATATATATATATATATATATATATATATATATATATATATATATATATATATATATATATATATATAACAATGATAACAATATATACGAAAGACCTCTATTGATGAAGTTTGACTCGATAATCTGTTTAGTGAATTAAAACTAGGAACATTGCACATCGATAGATGCAGGGACGTAGCTAGGCATGGACAGGATTTTAGGTTGAGGGGTGGGGAGGCTAAAGCCCAAGATTCACCTCCTTTCTTCCTTTTGAGCCTGCAACGCCATTTGGGCTTGAATTCATTTGGAGGGGGCTTAAGCCCCCCGCCCAGCCCATTCCTAGCTACGTCCCTGGATGGTTGCCATATATTGTCAATGCAGTCTCTGTAAGCAGCAGTTGACGTAGAATTAAGACTAACAGTTAAGTTAATGACTTCGTTAAATTCTCAACCCATCGCTTTTGGCATTTCCATCGCAGTCAACGGTCGCATCTTAATTTCCTAATTCTTCATTCAATCAATTATATTTCATAGCGTAGATTTCCTCTCACTTATCGCAGATCACAAACAGTGGAGCTGCCATCTGCTGAACGAAGCGGCAGACTGTGACGCAACAGTTGTAAACCCCAAAATACAGTATCTATTTATCTTCACTGACATTACCTCAAAGCTTTTAATGAGAGAAAATCATATATCATTTGAATGCGAATGGTTGTTTTGTTTTTTTTTATATATATATATATATATATATATATATATATATATATATATATATATATATATAATTTACCTCGGTTCACCGACCACTTGTTTATGACATTATGAACATTGTGAATAGGTTAATATGAACAAGAGCTGTATATGAACATTATTAGAGGTAGGCGCTATCTTTCGGTTGGAGGGGGGCTGTTTTGGGTGGCCAATGACGTCAGATAAATCCCCAAATCGGAACTGAAAGCATCGACCCCTTTAGAGAGGAGGCCTCGGCCCCCCGTCCTCTATTTCAGAACCCAGTGCATGCATGATCAGTGTCCTGTATATTTGTCGTCGGTCTTCATTCACTGAAACCTTGCGTAATAGACGACGCCGTCGCCGTCGGTGCAGCTGTTCTCTCAAAGGGCATTTGACTGAAACGCTGACTTTGCCTATGCAGAGTCAGTCAACGCAAAGCACAATTGACTTCTGTAACGCGGCTAATGTGTATCGATGAAATGTCCATTAGGGTTAAAGGATATGGAGACGCTGCAGAGACAGAGAATACTACTGAACCGTAAGTTTAAACGACTGCCTCCTCCTCCTCCTCCTCCTCCTCGATTAGAATCACTCTTAGCCTTAGACAGAGCAGAGCGTTTAACAATACGACGAATGCTTTGGATGCAGACACGTTGCTGCTCTTTTATCATCGTCTGCCCTTCAATTATAGAGCGCCATTCCATTGTCCCTTCGATTGTTTCTCTTCGCTGTCACCAGAGGCGCCTCCGTCGACTGCGAAACGCCAAACCGGAAGTACAAAGTCCCCGTACAAAGACCCTCCCCCTCGACCCCCTCCTCCTTCGTTTCGACCCCCCGAGTCTTCGAACTCCCCTGCATTATCTCGTGTAGCTTATTATGTCGAATCTTTGACTAAGAGATTCTAAGCGTCTATTCTTCTGAATGGTTTGGAAGCGTATCGGGCAACGCGTCGTCGGTCGCTAGAAGGATCGAGTCTCAGAGGCCAGAGCGGCGGTTAATTCACTTCCTCGCCTTTATGTCGAGATTAGTGTTGGTTTTTGTGCCGCTAACACCTTCAGCCGTCGACGAGTTCAATTGGGGGAGGAGGAGGAGGAGGAGGAGGAGGGTACGGGGAAGGTGCAATGTCTCTCTGTCGAGTCTATTATGTTGAGCAGCCGATAGCTTAGACAACAGCGTCGTCAATGATTGCTGCTAAGTGCCCCTAAGAAACCCGTTCGGCGCTGGTTTACATGCAGGAAAAGCATTGATCATTGGACGCTGCTGTGGTCGCGATGGGAGCGCGCATAAGTAACGGCGGTTCTTATTATCAAAGGCTCCGATTCAGAACACCTGCAGAACTATAAGGGAGAGGTAAGGATATTCCACTCTCCCCACCCCCACCCCCACCACCACCACAGAACAACCCAGGCGAAGAACGAAACCCAGTCGACGTCCTTCGAAACTTCTCTCCTCACTCAGCCTTTGCACTTTTGTCACTTTGCTTGAAATTCTCAGAGGAAATTCTCACAGAGGCATTTCTATCGCTCATGCACCGTTCAACTTTTAAGTATATAGGCCTAGGCCTAATATGGAGTTGAAAATTAATTCACATTTCACTCCACATATATCTCAGCTTAAGACCTTAATTAAGCGCTAGACAAAGCGAAATACCTGCTGCGCTCGTTTAACACAATATGATGAAAAATAAAACATCATTCCAGCCGAATATAACCGCATATATATTATATATAATGTATATTGGCCTATATATACACCGAATATAAGCGCGCATATATATATATATATATATATATATATATATATATATATATATATATAGCGTATGAGTCGTGTGCTAAGTCAGTGAGAATGCTTAATTAGAATATTGACCAAATAATTGGCGCCTTAGAAGTTGTCGTTATGTACTGTATTTGCCATTTTGGACGCAGATTCTCATAAACGAACGGAACCTCGACGATTCTCTTCCTACAAAAGTAGTTAGACTACATAAGAATTAGGCCCATAGCCTAAGCCTACAGAGGCTTTCTCCCATCAATATAGATTGGCTTTCATTTTCCCACTGAAATAGTCAGGCGTAGTAGGACATCGAAGTGTCTCCTCTTCCCTCCTTCCTTCCAGTCGGTTGGATTACCACCCACCTGACCCCGCGTATTTGTCGATACACAAACCCCTGTCGCATTTGTTTCATCCTGTCAATCATCCTCGTTACAGAGGGCGGAAGGGGCGTGGCCAGTGCCGGTTCCTTATAAAAAGGCGGTTGATTGACAGCGGACAGTGCGTGGCCGGCTTAAGGCATCATCGAAAGGCTTTGACGCGGCAGCGTCGTGCATTTGGACGCGGGTGACGCCCGTCATGTAGTCAAGCGCCGTCATTCGTCATGTGCATCGTTTGTCATTTCCAGCGTTCTTCCGAAAAAAGAGGATAATGCTAAAAGACAGCTTCTGACGACCGTCGAATATTCGAGAAACTGAATCGAAAGTAGTAAGTAAGTAGGTCGTCAGTCAATCGACGCAACTCCAACGGAAACTATGCTAGGTCAGAGGTCAGGCTACCGTTCCAGTAATAATACTTCGATTTACAGTGGACCTCTGAACGGAGCTCAGACGTCGTTTCACGGAGGACGAATGAGTTCGTCTCAACAGTATCCATTGAACACCGACTATCACCAGAATATTCATTCGATGGCCCCCATTTGCCATCCTCCTCCTCCTCCTCCTCCTCCTCCTCCTCCGTCGTCTTCCGGCGCAGTCCAGCCGCGCCAGGGAGGCTTCTACCCGGGAGGGCAGACACCGCTCGCCTCTGCCTCTTCCCTGTCCCCGGCGGCGGCGGCAGAGAAGGCCTACAGCCGCCGGAGCTGCGTCAACGCCAAGCCTCCCTACTCCTACATCAGCCTCATCACCCTGGCCATCCAGAACTCCCCGATCAAGATGGTGACTCTGAACGAAATCTATCAGATGATCGTCAACTTCTTTCCTTATTACAGACAGAACCAACAGCGATGGCAGAACTCCATCCGCCACAGTCTCTCCTTCAACGACTGCTTCGTCAAGGTGCCTCGGTCGGCCGATCGACCGGGCAAGGGCAGCTACTGGACCCTTCACCCGGACTCAGGGAACATGTTCGAGAACGGATGCTACCTGAGGAGACAGAAGAGGTTCAAATGTCCCAAGAAACAGCACCAGAGACAGACTCAGCAGCAGCAGCAGCAGCAGCAGCCACTGAGACCAGAAGACGATGATGAATCTGGTTCGATGGATTCCAGGACCCAACAGATCAGCTCCATGGCCGAGGCAGCCGCAGAGAGAGGAAACGACGAAACAGAGGAGAAGGAGGAGACGGGGAAGAAGAAGAAGAAGGAGGAGAAGAAGAAGACCGTCGACCAATCAGAAGAGAAACAGCCAATCAGTTCCACCTGTGATGACGACGATGACGACGACGACGACGATGACGGCTTCCGAGAGTATTCGGCCAAGTACAGACAGCCAATGGCATCTTCACAGGTGGTCAAACAGACGGACATTGCATCGAGAGAATCAGCAACGCAGTCGTCTGCAGCAGCAGCAGCAGCAGCAACGCAGTCGTCTGCTGTCACTCGTCACGCTTCGATGAATTCCTCCTCCTTCTCCTCCTCCTCCTCCGCTGGACGCGCTCCGATGATCTCGAGTGACGTCATCGAGATGACGAACCGCCCCCCGCGCACCGTCGACGATTTCCCACAGCAGCAGCAGCAGCAGCCGATGGAATACTCCGGATCGGAGATGAGAACCCTCTTTCCCTTCTACCACCCTGGTCAGCTCCTGCATTACCACAACAGACCCCATCACCAGAACCACCCCCTCGTCGATTCGCCTGGCTTCGCCCACCCCCATTCTCTCTCACCAACCTGATGCTGTCGTCTGTCTCTGAGGTCGGAGGAGGAGCAGGAGGAGCAGGAGGAGCAGGAGACGCTGTCACACCTGGAGGCACAGGCAGAGCCACCGACCCAGACATCTACGCATACAACATGGCCGCCATCGAACCTTGCATTCAACAGCATCCTTTCTATTGTCAGTCGAAGGATTGGATGGATGCAGCAGCTGCTGCTCAGCCACCACCACCATCATCATCATCACCAACCCTATCATCCTCATCATCATCCTCAGCAACCGTCAGGTCCGTCATCCCACCAACATCTTCATCAGTACGCCAATTACCTGACATTCAGTGCAAGACAGTGACGATACATTAGATCAATGTACTGCACTCACGCTCATTTCACTCATGTATATACTGTACATACACGGTCAACATTGTAATGTATACATAATAATAATATGTTGATCATATTGTTAAATTGTATATTAATAAGTGCATATTTTGTAGTTCTCTGAGTTTATGTATATAGGCCTACAAAATATATACAAATAGTGTATAGCCTATTGTATCAGTTTGCATCTCTCTCTCTCTCTCTCTCTCTCTCTCTCTCTCTCTCTCTCTCTCTCTCTCTGCATTTATTAGAGTCTCGCATCTATACTCGGCAATTGTGCTCATTGGAACTACAGGCTATAGAAATATAGACAGACACCGTTGATTCGTTTATGTTGGAGGAAATTTTCACACGTGTGACATTTAGTGCTCAATGAAGCAACATTAATCGTCACCGTGTCCAATCACCGGAGTCTGTTCTCCTCACCTCCACTCCTGACAATGTTTTCAATCCATCTTCCATGAAACCAAATGGCTGCTCATTCTGTTGCTATGGAAACTAACAGGGTGTCTTCTGCACGCCATATAGACGTCACGTGATTCTGCTTTATTTTAGGCTAATTAATTGCAGCATATTTCGTGTCGTGTGAAAGGACGTCGAATGATGCATTTAAGAATTTCCTAATAAACTTTTGCTGCATTATATGAGGCGTACATGTGTATTAATTCAGGTGCATGGACCGTTCTGTATATAGGCCTATATTTGTTCCATCAAATACCTTCGTTTGTTTGACGTGTAAATGTGGTTAATATGGAGAGCACCACTAGGATAACGTAACATGGAATAAGAGGGCGGTTCGGGCACCTGCAGAACCTCAGCAGAGACCAACATCTATACATGGCCAGATATCATCATTCTCTTCGCCTGTGATGTTGTTTACGCCATTTGTTTCCATGCATATACGAATCAAGAGCGTCAGCAGTTTATCTATAGACGATGCTTTTAATTACAAACGTCAAATTAACCCCTTAACTGGGAACCCCGGATATATCCGTCCATTTTACATTGAGTTGCAGTTAAATACACGATTGAGGGGTTAATAGAAGATTAAAATTGCAACTAGGCAGCTGCTTTGTCGCCGAATCCAACTGAGAATTTAATATTTGTCCGAAGAATAAACTTATATAGTGTATCGCCGACTGTTATGCAGAGAAACGCAAAATGACATTAAACGCATTTTATCGAATGCTTTGAATGGATCAACACATGCGTTTTTTCTTTCATAAATAAAGAACCAATTTGAACATCGATGATGGACTTCAGTTTAAAATTGTTTTTCTATGAAGACAAACTAAAAACTGTAACTTAGTACAAGTAATTCTCTACGAAATCCAGAAAACTGTACCGATGACATTAAAACATATATATTATATTGCAGACGGTGGAATTCTATGCATTGCGAACACGGGTAGATAGATCGCATCTGCGCAGAGCTGCCGCTCCATTAAGCCAGTCATCGCGATGAAATTGCTTCAACCGAGTAAAGCTTTTAAAAAACTAATTATATTAAAGAAATTGTTGCATATACATCTATAATATTGGCCATAAGCTGCTTCATAACACACATAGACACAAACAAACAAACACACATATTCCGTATATACATATATATATATATATATATATATATATATATATAATTGATCATATTCAAACAATGCATCAAAATATCGGGCCTATAAATATATGCGAGTTTTACTGCCTTATACAGTTGAAGGCGCATAGACAGAGCAGTCAGAAGACTGTAATGCTAACATTCTACAATGAGAGACAGAGAGAGACAGAGAGACAGCGAGACAGAGAGAGAGACAGAGAGAAAGAGGGCAGATTGAGTTATAAAGGCAAACAGTTCGTGGTAAATGTGTATTTGTTTTGTCTTCTGCGTCCGGTCGCCGCCTGTGTGTGTGTGTGTGTGGTCCAAGGTAATCTCTTTCTTCTACAATGTAAAAGAAGTCATGAATGGCAAGTGTACTGCTTCTCTCCGGCAACAAGTACCTGTCATTCGGCGCTTTATTCCGACGCGCAACTTCACAGTTTCCCTTAGAGCTTGGGACGGGAACCTGCTTATGGACACAGGCGACGACGACGCCCCAGACTCCCCACCCCCTCCCCCCACCACCACTCGAGGAGGTTCACAGATCTTTCCGCGTTGACGACACAACTCAAAGCCAAGACTAGATTCTTGCCATAAACTTAGGTATACATCTTGCATTATATAAATGTTTATATATATATATATCT